>JACGAQ010000225.1:0-223023 GCA_014119065.1 Orius insidiosus
AGATACAGAACTTCAAAAACCCGGTTTTTCGCTGTTCTTATTTAGCTAGCCAGGGCTACAGCCTCTCCTAGAGAACCGATTGACATAAAATTTGGCACAGAGCTTCCTTTCAATTTTAGCCAGTGCCTTTTGAAAAATTTAACCCATTATCTCAAAAAAAAAAAAGTTAGGAGCAAAAAACTGGTAATTTTCCCCACTTTGACAGGCCCACAGCCTAGGGGACTGGACCAATCGACTTGAAATTCAGCACAGGGCTTCTTTTTAACCCTTTCGAGACCGCAGACGACTTCAGTTGCCCAGCGGGAAGCCTCTCTAAGCACTAGAGACATGCAAAAACTGGCCATCTGTTGGGGAAGAAATGAACTACATGATGATCGCATCACTCGTTGCTTTCTGTGCTTGCGCAGAGAATCCGGCGTCAGACACGGTCTCGAAAGGGTTAACTTTCCCAGTGCCTTCTAAAAGATTTAAGCCATTTTTGGGACACCTTCCACAGCATGGTGACGTTAAGTCACCTTTTATATAACAAGTGTTTGGTAAAATCGTTCTCCCCAAATTCAGACAATGACAACCATTTGGGCAAATTTCGGAAAAAGCAATCGACATTGTGAAGATAACTACAAAAGAAAAAGTCTAGAAAATGAGATGAAAATTGCAACTAGCAACGTTCGGCACTACAGACAACGATAGCACAAAAATTTCCTTTGCGGTGTCTGGAAGAGCCACTTCCAAAAACAAGAGACATGGAGGGCAATACGATAGCATTTTAGGAAAATTATCTTAGATTTCATTTTGATTTTAAAACGATAGTATTTGTTCTTTGGTTCGATTGTAAAGCTTCTGAAGCTGTTCCTTCCTTCGTCTTTCATGATCGGCGTCGAAGACATAGGCTTTTGTATCCTGGTTTGGCCCAGTTCCCGCTTTTGCCTGAAAAATGGCACAGTTAAAAATGAAATAATTCTTATCTTAGATAGATTAGAAAGAGGGTAAACCTTGGACAAAGCAGATACACAGAAATAGTATCTCTCTTTGAGATCTTCAACAGTTCGCGGTTTAAACGTGGTCCTGTCCCAGCGATCGCACATCACGATGAACCTGAGGTTGAATCGCTTGCAGAGATCGAAGAGATGGTCAGTTTCCTCTTTGGTCCACGAGGCATTCAAAAGATGTGTCGCATAGTCGAGATCGGTGTAGGTCGGGATTTGGACTTCTTTGTTGAATTTCGCAAAAGGATATTCTTTCCCTTCGTCGCAAACGCGTCTCCAATGATGGAAGACTGCGTTGTCCTTCCGAGCTGGATTCGTAAACGGAGTCCACCTCCATGGCCTCACGCTTTTCATACCTAAATTCGCCTTCGCATTTTGATAGCCCATCCCTTAAAATAAAATTAACTTACAAAAAAATACCGATAGTGAACAAACCCTTATCAGTCGGAAATAAAGGCGGAGCATCTTTGTTGTCGTTGTACAAAAGTGCGAAAACTTCTCTAGCCATCCTTCAGGCCTTTGCTCACTTTCTGAGAAGGCGGGACTGCTTTTTTATTTTCCTGTCAGTCCCCATAATCGACTCCTTCGACAAGTCCGGACGACTCGTCTCGATTTCCAGGATGTCTTTTATGTCTGACATGTTTATAAAAAGAAACCAAGTTGATTTTAAACTATGATGGTACTTAAAGCTAAAACGAGTAAATTCTTACGTAATTCAATTTCTTTAGCCGCTAAGCATGAGTAGAATGCTGAATACGTGAAAAACGCGCAATTCATCAAAAAGCGTTTGACTTTTGAGGAAGGTTTTGTAAGCTCGAGGTTATTAGTTTGAAGAGTGACCAACCAAATCAAGGTTTCGCAAAGGACTTTTCAGAGATAAAGAGTTTGAAGTAACATCTTCAAAATAAAAATGAAGTACCTACATTTTTTGAAAATCTTACCACTAGTATAGCGCATTTAGAAGAATTACAGATCTCTGTCATCTTTGAAAATCCCGATTTTTTACTTCCTCAAAGAGAAGGTTATTGTGATAAACTCTAGTAAATGGTAGAGACCCCGTAGAGGAAAACCCTTTGAAGATCGTGAGGTTGTATGTGATGCCAGCCGTCCGTCCATGTTTTTCCGGACGTCATCACGGCCTCAATGTTCATCCGATTTTCACCAAAATTTCATAGCATCTTCGTTTTTTACTCACCTCGATAATGATGAGAGAGCTTTTTTCGAAATTCGCAAAAATGGCAGAGATATACCTGTCTAAAGTTCAGTTTCCATGCGATTTTTACAGGGTCTACCTTTTGTAGTTATCTTAGAATTTTTTTTGGGGGGGGGGGGGGGGAATTCGCAAAAATCGTGAAGATCTTGTTTAAAATTTTGTTCTGAGCGCTACGGCAACATCCTTAAAGAGAAGGAACAATATAGGGGAGGGGGAATTTTTTTTCCAAATATTTTATACCTAAGTTTTTTGTTAACTTCCTTAAAGAAGTTATTGTGATACCCTCCTCGTCGGGTTTTAGGGGAAGGGTCTCCCAGACACCGTAGGGTCAATTCGAATATTGATCTTTACCGATCTCAACTTTGTCTGTGGTGCCGGCCGGCCGTCCGTCCGTAGCATTTTTTTCCATAACACTTTACAGCCACAATTCTTCTTGTTTTTGTCAGCCGGAGTTCTAATTTCAATTTTTTAGTTTAGTTGAGGATTTGCGCTGATAGCCGAAATCCTCAACTAAACTAAAAAATTGGATTTACAGCCACAGTTTTCATCCAATTTTCACACAAATTTCTTTAGCCGGTGAACAAGAATGTAACGAGGGCGATTTTTGAATTTCGAAAAAATGGCGGAGATATGTCTGTTTGATATTTTGAAAAATTGGCTGCGGCCGAACCGTTGGTCCGATTTTCACCAATTACTCCATATATTTTTAAGAATTTTTGGTGTAAAAAAATTGCCACTTTTTAATAATAATTTTTTTTTTAGTAGGGAGAAATTTCATACTTCTACCCATTACGAGAGGCACATCCGTAGGCCAAAGAGCTCATTATTTCTACGTTGACACTTAAAAAAATTTTCGAAAAAAAAGAACTTACAACATTTTTCAGAAAAAAAAGCGCAAATTTAAAAAAGAAAACCCCGAAAATTTTTCTAAAAAACAAACTTGGAAAATTTTTGGAAAAAAAAACTTCCCCCTCCGTTATACTTCCTCTCCCATATACATACATCCCCCTCCTAAATTGTTATTTCTCTTAAAGGAAGTTTTCATTGGAAGCTCTTCAAACCAGAACTTAAAATTTGCAGTTTTTTAAATTGTCAAAGTTTTTTAAACTTTTATTTCAAAAACATTTTTAAGTATCAAGGTAGAAATAACGGGCTCTTCGCCCTAGGGATGTGCCTCTCGTAAAGGTAGAAATAGGAAGTATGAAATTTTCCCTACTAAATAAAATGAAAATTTTTTGACACCAAAAAATCGTAAAAAATATAAGGAGTAATTGGTGAAAATCGGACCAATGGTTCGGCCGCAGCGAATTTTTAAAATTTGAAACAGACATATCTCCGCCGTTTTTTCGCAATTCAAAAATCGCCCTCGTCACATTCTTGTTTACCAACTAAGGAAGATCGTGTATAAATTTGTTCAAAACTGTGGCCGTGAAGAGTTCTGGAAAAATGCTATGGACGGACGGCCGGCACCACAGGCAAAGTTGAGATCGGTAAAGATCTGGAAGACTCCTCCCCAAAAACCCGACGTCGAGGGTATCACATTAACTTCATTAAATTAATAAGCTCACAACATTTAATAACAACAAAAGTTAGTGAAAATAGGATGATGTTCAAGAAAAAATGTGACGGACGGACGGCACAATAGACAGCCTCATGATTAGCAAATAACAAGAATTTAAGAAAATAGGGAGAGGAGCAAATGACTTTTAGCTCCCCAGTGAAAAAAGGGCATTAGGATTTTATATTAAATGGAACTAAATAATATTTTATTTAGGGTTAATTATGATTCTGTGGGCGTAAAAAATAAATAATTTCTTCCATTATTTTGGCCTGTTGGACGTGAGCTACCTGAGCATTTAAGATATCAAGGTTGACAAGATGGTGTCATATCTTGCACAAAATACCTAATGACGATGAAGAAAATAGCAGGTTTTGATAAATTTTTAAGTTTGTTTATTAATTAATTGTTGATGCAGTAAAAATGAAATCAATTAAGAAAACAAATCTGTAAATAAAAATTATATTTCATGAGAAAAAGTTTATGATGTATCCATAGCAGTTGTGGTGGTTTCTTCGGTGTATTTCCCTTTGTCCTTTCCTTTGGCAAGGGCTCTTCCTCTCGACCGCCTGTCCAAAATCTCCTTCCTGTCTTTGTCGACCTTCAACTTAACTATGACGGTCTAAAAAAATACAAGAAACAAATGAAAAATTTTTATTTATGAACTATGAGGAGAATATCGAAGCAATAAAATACCTTGGAAGGATGGATACCAACGTAGACGCTAGCACCGTTCACTTTTTCTCTTTGAATCCTTTCAATATAGATAATGAACTTCTTTCTATAGACTTGGATAACCTTGCCTACTTGCTGCCCTTTGTAATGACCTCGGACAACCTAAAAATGAAGATATAACAGAAAAAAATCATGAAAAATAAGACAAACCTGAACTTCATCGTCTTTTCTGACAGGCATCCTGCGGACGTTGTACTTTTGTCTGAGCTCTTTGGAAAGGGGAGCGGACATGAGTCGCCTACGGATGTGGGAAGGGGCAGTGAAATGCCTCTTCCTGTTTTTCCTCCTCGAGGAAGTCACCATCTTATTGTACTTCATGATACCTATAACAATCAAAAAAATTTAAAATTAATATAGTGGGCATAACTGTGCAAATAGAGGCTTTGCAATCTATTTTTATATTCTCCAGAGTACGAAGCAGCAGTTCAGAGAAGGCGTAGAGCCCAAAGAAGATATGATAAGGTACAAAAATTGCTTATCACCTTGATATTAGTACGCACAGAAGATATAGATTATTAATGGGATATGCCGACACCTATTTTGCAACCTTCTAGCTTAATTCCTGCCTTAGGATTATGATTAGCCACTAGAGCCTGAAAGTGAAGTAGGTCGGCAGTGTTGAACTAGGTGCCTTTGACCTGGGGAGTTTTGCCACTTTTTGAGCACATCCCTAATTTCATCTGCATAAGATGGACTCTTTTGCCTTGAAAGCTTTTTCAGTAAGGATGAAAAGCTGCCCACCAAAAAAGATATTATATCCTCTAATATATCTGAAAGCAGAAGTTTAAGCTTCTAAGGTATGTTTTGAATTAAGAGAGAGGGAGGGATGAAGAGAATTTGGAAGTAGGGATCCTGTGATATAGCGACACCACTGGTCAGTAGCGTAAACTCTTACATTGTCGAACGTTTGACAACCTGAAAAATCGAGAGGAGATCGGCGACCTGAGACCGCTCAGCCAACGCGTTACCAAAGTACTTAATTAAACTTAACAGCAATTGGGCATCAGTAAATTCTTATGCCATGTCCACGCTATGCCAGATGACACAGTGTGGGCAGTAAACGTTCGGTCCCGTTCAGTACAGCAGTACAATAACAGTGTGGACATACGGTTTGGCTCAGCAGGTGCTACATCATTTTATAAATCCGGATAAGCATGAACAATTTTGGCAACACCAGCTGCCGCTATAAACTATCTTGCTCGTCACCTCCAGCACTGGATTCGCCCCAGTATTCTCTGGGGGCCATAAAACTTACAGAGCAACACATATAAGATTTAATTGACGATGAGGTCAACAATTTAAATTTGGAGTACCGACAAGCATAATCAGTCCATTTTGAGCACACTGACTTATTTTGCTTCCGCTCGGCTTTTGGCAAATCGGTCAGGACAATTGGAAAATCCACAGTTCGCATCGGCACTGTGTATTCCCAGCTTGATATCTGAGAATTAATATAAAAAAAAAAAAAAACGAAATCTACCACAAGTGCGACACTAACAGACTATCAACCTCAAACAAAATTTTGGAAATAATCTAAAAACAAATAAGAACAATATGGACTAAGAATATCGATCTTTCATATGTTCTTCAAATAGGGGACTTAAGTTATGCTCATAAAGAATTAACTTTGAAGAATCTGAGAGTTTTAAAACAAGTTCCAGACAAATACGTAAATCAATTTATAAGATTCTAATTTAGATTCAAAAAAGGTTCCTCATAAAAGTTAGAAACGAAAGCGGGAGACGTACACACAAACCACGTTGTGTTGTCATCAAAAGACGCCCATTTCTTCAACTATTTTCTTACGACAATTGAGCTCCACGTGCTTAAATTACATTATTAACAATAAATTTTACATGAATCTATTGAATTTAGAAATATAAACAGAAATGAGAAAACAAATTTGCGGATAAAACAGCGATCAAATATGGACTGAAGCAAATTGTCTCCATAAATGAAAGCTTTACTTATTTGAATTAAGGAAAAACAAATTGAAATAGAAAATTTAAAAAATTCGAAAAAACATAGAAAACAATAAACAAATAATTAAAGGAAAATGCTAACTTGAAAAACAGGCCGGGAGAAGGTTAGGGCAACTTGAATGTATAAAGGAGACGGTAATTTATAATAGTAATTGTTTGAAAAAAGTACATAAATGGAAACTGTAGACATAGAAAATAAAATGGGAAATTCAAAATAGCGAAAAAGGACTTACCGGATAAGATGAATGCGGATAACGAAAAGAAAACTGGGCGACGGCGAGGGGCCCGGAATTGTGAACCATAAACAGAGAGAGTGAACGTCAATGTTGCCACATGCTCCCCCTTCCACTCGTAATTCCCTCAGATTCTTAAACTCTTAACATTTATTTTAACTTAAAGAAGTTATTTTGAATTATGTTTAAAATCCATTATTAAAAATAATAATTTGTTTAAAACAAGAATATTACTATGATTTCTTGACCTTTTTGAAACAAACGTGATATATACGGAGGGGCGCACCGCGCTGGTTTAACTTTTTAAAGCATTCCAATGCTCTATTTCAAAATGGATCTCTAAATCAGAATTAAAATTCCAATCTGTTAGAACTGCTGGATTTGAACTTTGGAAGGGAAAAATTTGTCTGAAGGGCTGTAACTTGGCTTTTTCAATGCCGCGCTTGTTAGGTCACAAGCAGCAACAATAGCAAAGGGTCAGCTGCACAATTTGATCATGAATTTAAATTTTTTTTTAATGTTTAAGAAACGAGGAAAACTTCTGAAAATTCGATAAAAATGGGGCTTCTCTGAAAAAAAAAAAGTACCTACTGGTTTCAAGAGCTTCCAACGAAAACTTCCTTAAAGAGAAGTAACAATATAGGAGGGGGAAGTATATGGGAGGGGAAGTGTAAGGGAGGTGGAAGTATAACGGAGAGGGAAGTATAAGGTAGGGGGAAGTATAACGGAGAGGAAAGTATAAGGGAACGAAAGTATAAAGGAGGGGGATGTATAAGGGAGGGAAAGTGTAAAGGAAAATATTCCAAGTTATTTTTTGTCAGAAAGTTTTCTAAGTTTTTTTTCTTCGAAATATATTTTTTAATTTTTTTTTGAAAAATTTTCCGTTTTTTTTTTTATTTTTTGCGCTTTTTTCTTCTCAAAAATTGTCTGAGTTCTTTTTTTTTATAATTTTTTTAAGTGTCAAGGTAGAAATAATGGGCTCTTTGGCCTAGAGATGTGCCTCTTGTAATGGATGGAAGTATGAAATTTCTCCCTACTAAAAAAATAATAATTAAAAAGTGGCAATTTTTTTACACCGAAAATTCGTAAAAAATATAAAGAGTCTTTGGTGAAAATTTGGTGAAAATCGGACCAACGGTTCGGCAGCAGCGAATTTTTTAAAATTTCAAACAGCCATATCTCCGCCATTTTTTCGAAATTCAAAAATCGCCCTCGTTACATTCTTGTTCACCGGCTAAAGAAATTTGTGTGAAAATTTGCTGAAAATCGGTTGAAAACTGTGGCCGTAAAGTGTTCCGGAAAAAAGCCGGACGGGCGGCCGGCCGGCCGGAACCACAGACAAAGTTGAGATTGGTCTTCCAGACCCCATGATAAACATATTCGAATTTACCCTCCGGGGTCTGGAAGACCCTTCCCATAAAACCCGACGAGGAGGGTATCACAATAACTTCTTTAAGGAAGTTAAAAAAAAAAAAATGAAAATCCTGTGAAAATGAGGGTTTCTGACTTCTTTAAAAATACTAAAATGTCGGAAACATTTCGTTTTTTGAAGACCAAAGAACTAAACATAAACGTAAAAACTCATTTTATTCATGGTTTTCTTTGTCTGTTTCTAGCGATTTTTTATCAGATTTTTCAGCAGACCCCCTTAGCATGGCAGACCACACTTTGGTAAATGAGTGACGAATAAATTAAAATAATAATAATAAAGTTGTTTCATCACCACTAACTTAGAATAGAAAGAGATGTGTTGTGTGTGATGTAATTTATTATTCGATTAGAACATATATTGTTGGTTCCCGCAAAGTTATACATATTAGGCTCCTAATTTTGATCCCAATAAAATTATAAAGCAGGTGTTTTTTGGTAAAATTCCTCCAATCTCCCATAAGCTAACACCAACAGAGATCAAGACCTAAATCCTGCCATGTATCAGAGATGCATTTTTTTTCTATTTATTGCGAGGACCAAATAATAAATTAATCCTTAGAAAAAAAAAGTTTTCCAGTCTTCTGCAGTGTAGCTTAGGTTGCAGTCAAACAAGTAGCGCAACCTAGTGAGTAAAGCCAGAGGCCCCGTCGTCTTCATTATGGATCCTTGCGATTGCATTTTATGGACCAATGACTCGGGTTGTAAAAGTCAAATTGTACCCAGAAACCATACTTAGCGAAAATAAATGTCATTTTAAGTATCCATCAACGATTTGAAATGCCCATAAATTGAATTTTTTGCAAAATGAAATCCCAGTTTATCCAGACGCTACAATTTTTAATTTCAAAAATTACTGTGAAAATTGATGTTGACAGTATAATGTGGTCGTCGTATTTCGTGAAGCTTTTCCTTTTTCCTGAGAAAAAGGGCCATGAGTTTAACCCAAATCTACTTTGCAAGGGGTCAAGAATCAAGAGGAGTATGTAAACGTGATTCGGGTTATGTTTAGTCATGCATGTACGGACCGGCTCAGCCGCGGCTGTGACAACTCAATAAGATCGCTTAAGACGTCGCGTCGGTGGAATTTCTTGTGGTCCTCCAGTCTTCAGATGACTTGCGAATTCGTCATGACACTCTCCCATTCGCCGAACCAGAAGCCAACGCTGCTGTCCATCAAAAAATACAACACCTGTCGATTATTTTTTCATTTTAGAAAATTCTCGGCATTCTGAGCGAGAATCTTTAGTAAATGATCAAAATTAAATCGAACACGAGTAATGGGGCGAGGTACCTTATGACCTCAACCTTTTTTTTTTTCTTTCTCAAAATAAGTATAATATGTGCCTACATATTCTTACCGTTATTTCAAAATGCCGTATTATAAGTAGAATGAGGAATTTAGAATAATTTTATTACGATCATTACTATGAAATTATTTTGAACGAAACTGATCGATTTTTCAAGATTGTTTAAAAGGAAATTGCTTCATCCCACTCACGCGTCCGCCTCGCCACGCGAAAAACAATCATCCCGACAATTTATTTTTCTATCAGAGTTAGACTTGTGGACGTGTTTTCTCGAATTAATAGAAGTAAGCATCCTAAGTGGAAAATTGAGTAGTTCCAAATTTAATAACTTAATTTCCAAAAGGCCATCGCCCAACGTCTTCTTATACACATGTTTCTGTCTGGAGCTGACGGAATTCCAGCAATATAATTCGTTTATTTTTACATTGCTTATAATCCGCAAGGATGCTAATTTAATTGGTCAACGTAAATTTGGCAAAAAGGATTAGCTCACCCAGAGATTTTTGAAGTCGAAACTCCCCCTCTTCGTGGGATACCCTGTATCACAGGCTTTTCTTCCTTTATTTATTTTTTTTGTTGTGATTTAGTTAAGAAGAATCCAAGGTATGCATCTTGAACGGTGACAACCAATAGCATCATATATGTGACATTTTTTGTGACTTAAAACTTAAGGAACGCTTTTCTCAAGGTTTCCTTGAAAATACTTCTTTGACTTTATTTCGTGTTTATTAAACTCCCTTGATGTGTTCCTTTAATTGAAAGGAATCCTTACGATTTCCCTACGTTTTCACAAGGTAGCTATTGAGGTACCTCCTCGAACGCTCTCATTGACGATGATAACACATTCCTTGATTTTTACTTAAAACCTAAGCTAAGGAGCCGAAAAAGGGATGTTCAAGGTATCCTTTAGGCTTTTGGTTAAGGAAAGGAGAATTTCAAAGAACGTTTACAAATACGGGTCTAAAAGCGGCGAAGGCTGGAAAAAAGTTGTGAAAAAAAGAGGCCACAACTTGTGATTTTGGTGGACCTTTCCAAAAGCCCTATTGAGAGGGTATTACAATAGACTCTTTTATGAAGAAGTTAAAATCAGCGAATTCTATTACCGCTATTCAATTCTAATGTACGTGTTCATCAAAATTCATTAGATACAGTACCTGCTGGTTATTACATGAAGAATTATAAATTCTAATGGTTAACGAATGACCTTCCAAGGCCGAGATTTCCCTCGAGTGAGACAAGGGAAAAATTTGTCATCGATATTTTTATTTATTTTTAGTGAGAAAAGCTGCGTTGAGTGAATGGAATCGGTGCTACGGTCCATGGTCGGGTGGCCCCCCTCCTCGCGCGAATGGGCCACCGTCGCTTCTGCCGTCACCGAGATCCGCCGCCGGACCCCGGGATTGTTCAGCGTAAGTTTAATGAACCATGAACGGTGAAGCTTTTCCCTTTTTTTAACAACACTGAAAATATTCTAGAAAGAAGATCCCCGTTGTCGCCTTTTAACTTTTTTTAAATACCCACCGGAACTTGAGACGTGATACTCCCCAAAACACTTCAGTCTCTCATCCACTATAGTCTGATGTTCAATTTTTTTGGGTGAAAAATGGATCTGGATGATCGAAAACAGATCTTTAAGAGTATTTTCTTTCCTTTCTCAAAAAGAAGAATTACCACATTTTAGTCGCTTAAAAATGTCAAGCCCCGCTTGAAAATTGAGCTTCACCCTCGTTCCATGTGTGATTTTCATTTTTCCCACTTGACACTTCGAAATTTTAAAAATTGGCAAAAATCGCGGAGACCTATCTGTCTAAAGTTGTGAGTAATTAGCTGAGGCCCACAGTTGATGCGTTCTTCATCAACTTTTCACCTACCATAATACTCCTTGAATTTTTTTTCTATAGTAGGTAGATATTTGGGCTGTTCAGCGCCGTTCCGTGGGTCCTTGCAGGGTGAAAACTTTCATTTTTCTACCTTGATACTTAGAAATTTAAAAAAAAAATGTTCTTCCTCATCTTAGAAAAATTTCCCGTCGGGCTCTTCAACAGTACTTCTTCTACAGTTGTGAGTTAAAAACCAATATCACTTTTGGCCTAGATAACTGCCGTTTCACACTTACCTTAGGTATGCAAAATGCGGTAGAAAGAAATTTTTGTTTTTTTAAAACGTAGATTTTCAAAATGATGCCGCATTTTCAAAACGATTACATCTTATCTCTGGACGATAAAGCGATCAAGTTCAAACAATAAATAACGAAAAGAAAAGGGAAGGAGATTGATGTGACATCCTTAGCTTGTTTTATGGCCGACGTACGCTATGAAAAGCTTCTCGACAAAGGAGGTGGACATGGGACGGCGGTGTTAAATTTAAAAAGAATCTCGCCAAACTCCTTTGAGACCACGTGGACACGGATGTGATGTACGACAATCTTCCTTTTATCTCGCGAGCCGAAGGTTTTTTCTTTTTTTTGGCGTCCCACTTTCGAACGAATGAAGCACGCTTTCAAAATCATTCGAAAAGTCCGTTTATCGTTCGGAAGACAAGATGCATGTTAAAAGCTTATAATCTTGGCAGAAACGAACGTCCGAGAATTAAACGTTTCTCACAGAATATTCTTCAAGTGTCAATCGTGCTTGGCTTTGTTGACTTTTTAACTTTTTGAAACTTTTTAACGGGATTTCGCTAAGTGAAAAAAAAATTCAAATTACATTTGCAAATACAGAAAATACTAAATACCTTACCTACATACCTCCAGTGATGATTCATTTGTCTCACTTCCTTATTCCAATCCCATATTGTTAACACAATTTTTTAACTTCCTCAAAGAGAAGTTATTTTGACACCCTCCACGTCTTTGGAAAAGGGTCTTCCAGACCCCATAGATAAAAATGAATAAATCTCTGCCTAGAGTGCCGGCCGTCCGGCCGTTGTTTTCCTGAGCACTTCACATTTGCACCAAATTGACTTTCACCAAATTTTTCACAGAAAATTCCTGTTGTTGTTTCCCAGTTCTCTCGAAAATGCAGAGTTTTTTTTTTCATTCGCCAAAATAACAGTTTTATGTGCTTCCGCCATACTATTGGTCCGATTTTCACCAAATAATTTAAATTTTATTTTATTTTTTATAGCAGGGAGAAAATTCAGGCTTGGCGAAGGCTTTCAATTTTACTGTTATTAGGTGTACAAAATGAAACTCAGCCACAGGGTAAATTTGAATTTTGTAGATTTTAGCCGAGTTTCATTTTGTACACCTAGTAGTTCACTTTTTCAAAATTTTGAACATTTTAGGCGTTAAAGTCCATCAAAAGTTGACCTTCTCCGTGTAAGAAGGTTATTGAAGTATAACCATTAAGAAGGTTAATTTTTAAAGGCTTGTAAATCGTAAACCGTTACAGATGTTGAAAAAATGCACTAAACAAAATCAGTTGGAAATTCAATTCTCTTTAATTTTTATTCTATTCATTTTTTCTCTAGGACGCACTGTTTTCAAGATAAATTTATTTAAAAAAAAAATTATTTTCCGAAAATGGTGCATTCTAGAAAAAAATAATTAAGTACAAATTTATAGAAAATTAAATTTCCTCCAATTTTTATTTATTAGGTGTACAAAATGAAACTCAGCCACAGGGTAAATTTGAATTTTGTAGATTTTAGCCGAGTTTCATTTTGTACACCTAATATTTGTAGGGAAGAAAAATTGATAAATCGCCTTACTTGGAGGAAGTAGAGGCCAGCTTCAGACTTTCAAACAGTCCAGAATAAATAATAAATGTTCACTCAAAATCGGTTCAGTGGTTCTTGAGGAAAGTGGATGGAGGAACCAAAATTTTCCCGGAAGTTGACGTTTTAAAGCCCATAATTTTAACAGTTAAAAATGCGTACCTAGTAATAGAAATATATTAGAGATAAATTAAGTGTTTTCTAGGTCCTTATTATTTTTGAGGGTCGTAATTTGTTAATCTTTTCTTTTTGGTAATTAACTCCAAGTAATTTCCTATATGTGACAGAACAGTTAGCTTAAGTTCCCATAAAAGTCGGTTATTCTCATAAAACCGTTAAATAAGCATCATGCGCTTAAAATTAAGTAATCTACAAAAACCAAAAATTAATCTTACTTCATAATTACGGTTTAACTAATTTTTTTTTCTTTCTCTTCTTCCAATACTTAAAAAGGCTATAAATTCACGTTGATAAGTTTCATAGAAAATACAATTTAAATTCTCCATTTCCCCTTCGAGGTTAATTCCCTTCGGACGTTTTTCAATCCTTCTCGGTCCAATTCGAATCACGACTTCGCTCTTAAAATTCACCAAAAAGCTGTGAATAGTAAAAAATTGAGGGTCCTCCTCGAAAATGTCATTTCGGCCGTAAAGTAGGACGGAAAAAAATTAATACTCGTAATTATTGACAAGACAAAAGGAAGGACCCCTTTGCCCCACATTCGATCGGTTTTTTAAGTAGAATCCGGGATTCGCCGGCCGACTATTTCCTGTTATAGTCTACATAAATTGCTCATTTTAGAAATCACCTAACTAAAATAAAATACCGTTAAAATCCGATGAAATCCCATCAGAAGATCGTGAGCTTCATATCGTTCTAATCCCTTCCTCATATTTCACATTTAGGAGCAATTACTACCATGAAAGGGGTAGCAAAGCTTAAATTGAGAGTTAAACTGGGAGTCAAATTTTGTGGAAAGTTCCCAAAAATGATGATTATCGGCAACCATTACCGAAAAAACGCTCTAAAACTAGCTAAAAGTGCTGATTTTTGGCCGAAAGACCGAGGAAATTCTTTAAAAATTTGTAAAAAACAGGGTTTTACGCCAAAAATTCAGAAAAGTTTGTCAAAGTGGGTTTCCAAAAACTGAAGAAAACTAGTGGAAATCCAGGTACAAGGGGTTGTACAGGTCGAAAGAGGTAGGAAAATCAATAAAAAGCCGATAGAACCAGGAAAAACGAGGGTTCTTTAGTCCAAAGAAAAGAAGAAGGAAAACTCCCTGATATCAGGTTAAAAAGGTGCTTTTCAGCCTTGACGGAGGAAAACTTCCGGAAATCAGGTAAAACTGCCGGTTCCAGCTCACAAAGTAAATAGGAAACCGTCAGAATTTTTCAAAGGTTTTCTCGCGTCTCAAATACCCCAAAAGTTTAAGTTTCACCAATGGAGATTTGAGTTTTTCAGATGGCTCTGTGGATTCATGGGGCTGAGATCTTTTACGATAAAAAGAAAGTCTTGAAAATGTCAAGTTTGAAAGGCGGAATTTCGCTGTTTTACGGCTTCGAATGATCAGAAAATTCCAGAACTTTATGGAATAAAATATCCACGTTTTTTAAGTCCTGATTTTTTTTCCTCTTCTCTTTTTTATCGCGGGCCGAAACGCGGTTCTCGCGCTCAATCCTGAAGTATGGGGACGACCGAGTTGTAGGTGGATAATTTAAAACTGGACATTAAAAGTAGGACAAGAAAACAAGCTTCTCAGAGGTTAGAGGCTCGAGTCTCTGCCCGAACCGGCCCCATACAAGGGAAAGCATGTGCTGTTCAAAACGTTTATCTTATTTTATTCCCTTTCTTCTTCTTTTTTAACATCGTTTATCTTTTGTATTTATAAATAATTTACTTTCCCATAGTCGGAAAGAAAGTGTGCCTCAAAACGGAACTTGTTCTCAAACGTTATAAAAAATATTTGTAATTTTTTAATAATTTAAAATTATTTAAAATATTTGTATTTTCTATTAAAATTTTTTTTATAGATGCCATAAAAACAAATCGAAAAGTTTGTTTTTGAACTTTAATATAATAGTATATTTCCATAAGTTTCTTCCCAGGAGTCGCTCAAATTCAAGTGCGTGTACTCGGTGAGTTTGCAAGCTGAGATGCGACTCGGCGATAGGAAGAACTCCCGGGCTCAGGGATCCTCTCACGGAATATCCTCATAAACATGGCTTTGCCTAGCGGTTTTCCGGGACTCTGATGAGAAAAAGAATAAAAATGTTACGGTTTTTCTTTTTTTAAATGTTTATTAAGAATTCTTCCTTGATAATCAGCGTTCGGCGTTTACGTGCCGTACCGAAAACAAATTTTAAAATCACGTCTTGTTCAAATTGCCTTTTAATTCTTTTACAGGAAGCAATCTATGTGAATTAGATCGAAAATAATAATTTAGGGTTGAAGGAAAAATTATTGGCTGTTAGGACCCCCACGCACTGGCAACTTTTTAGTTACTGCAACTTGAAGAGTTGAGAGTTGTTTTACCTCCCTCAGTAAAATTGGCCAAAATATGGGTAAACTTGGATTTTTAATTAGAACATTTTTCAGTGTCTTAGAGCATAGGGGGCTTTTTAGACAGGAAATCACGTTTCAGTTAGTACTCAACAGATCCTAATTTTGTTCTTCAGTGCACCATAATGAATAACGAAGTTCTTAACTAGGGCTCGCCGAATTTCACACATCGTCGTACGTGCTTGTGCCTAGAATTCGTGTCGTTCCCAGACTCATTTGTGTCTTTTTGGATCGTCGAGTTTGTTTCACTTTATTTTTTCTCCCTCTCACCCTTTTCCAATCGCCATTCTCTTATCTTCCTTTCTCGTCCTTCCGAAACGTGTCTACTTCTTGTACCGGTAAGGCGCCGGGATGCTGTGTGCAGAATCCGACGGTCCTGCTTATGATAGAATTATGTTGGTAATGACGTTTTTCAAAGGTTTTTTTGGTTCTGGATTGAAGAAGAAGCGGTTCCGAGATAAAAGAGAATTCGAATCGCCCTCAAACTTCTAACTTCTCCAAAGGAAGTTGTAGTTTTTAAAATGGGGTCTTTAAGACCCAAAGAGTCCTTTGCCACGACACCTCAAGCCCAAAACTTAGGCAACATTTTTTCACTCAATACTCATATTTTTATAACCTTCAAAAAATGGGAAAAATTAAACGAAATATGCTATACTTTTTTTTTTGTTGAAATTATGAAATATGAACGCGCTGAGTTTTTCAGTGATGATGACCCTTTACTTCCTGTGAGTTCGGAAGTCGTCAGAAGCGGGTCAATACCATCACATCCTCTTTTTTCTCCACGGCTTTTCATGTAGCCTCCCATCAAAATTTGATTTTTTTAAAAATCCTCCTCCTTAAAAATAAATTATACAAATCTTCCCATAATTGGCTTTTCCGCGTTAAACCAAAACGGACGTTTCAAAGAAATCTTTAATGTATTATGAAAAGCTTGAAATAACGAGGCTGTCGACAAAAAGTGAGCACGAAAAGAATATAAAATTTACGTTCCAAATTACAACCAATTAAAAGAAATCAACCGGTTTTCTCAATTTGGATTTAGTTTCTATACGGATTCATAAACAAAATAAAATAAAAACCGTTAGAATATCAGTTTTCTGACTTTTAATTTAGAAGTTTAAATAAAGAAAAAAAAACCTCGCATACTATTCTACAGAAATTACTTTTGTATCTGAAAAACAAGCTTTTTTTTTTTTCATTTTATACGTACTTCGCAAAAGTAAGTAGCTCAGTTGTAAAAAATTTTTTATAAAGCCATTGGACCAGTTCTAACTAGAAGTCGTAAAAATTGATTCAGTAATAATTAAAAAAATATTTTTAATAATAAATAATTAAAAAATAAAGTTTATAAATTATAACTTTATAAGCGAATGATTTTTGTAATCAACTTCATTTTTTTTAATGGTTTTGTTTTGAAAATAGGCTTAAAAAAAATCAAATAGTGTAAAAACTGGCCTCCTACACCTTTCGCATCTCGACTGATTTTTTCCTGGAAGGTATACGATCTTCGAAATCTGCCCACACAGATCGTTTTTGAACTTGCTCATAAGGAACATAGGAATGACCAGTGGTCTTTCAAAAATTTTGGTCTGGATCCATACCACATGAAATTTTTCTAAAGAAGTTCTAGAACGAATCTAAACAAGTTTCCTTAAATTTAAGCTTCCAAACAAGTTGGAGATCCGGGGGGAGAAAAATTCTCGCCTTAAAAAAGCGAGCTACTTCCACTTCAGTGGCTTTCACTGAATGCAAAGCTATTTTTTTAAATTTTTCAAGGATCCCAACCTTTCTGAAGAAACTGAAGTTTTTGAGAAAAAATGACAATGAATATCCAGGGATGGAGTTAAACGGGCTTGAGGAAAATGGAATTTTTATGTTTTATTAGTCGTTTAAAAGGTGCTTAACGTGTCGCCTGTCGTATAAAAAGCGAGACAATTGGCTACGGGGAGAATACCTGAACGCTCTTCAACAGTTATAAAACATCTTTCAATACCCTTTTGTTTAAAATGAATTTTAAATCCTTTTTACTATCCATTGCTACAAGGTTTAAAACTTGAGACTTGGGTACTAAATACACGTCTTCAATATAGTCGAGAAAAATTTTCCGAGACTACAATGTAGTTCTTCCGTACTAGACTTTTGAAGGGTCGAATTTTCTTTGGGACACCCTATAATTTGATGTGTTGGATGTATTGACATCATTTTACGTTGAAGGTGGTCTGGGGAATGTCGAAAAAAGTCGGGAACTAGCCAACCAGGAATTTCGTAAATTCGCATCGCGGTCGTTTCCTATCAAAAGATTCTCTTTCAATCAAGTGCACGGTCGTGGTTGAGAGGGAATCGGAATAATTTGTATCTTCGGTTTCGGGCGTATCCTCCTCCTCCCTCGGCCGCGTCGTCGTCCCGTCTCCCGGCTTCGGATCTCCCCCTTCACGGCTTCCGGACAAACGGAAACGGTTTATATAAAGACCCAACCACCTCCCGTTTCATCAGTCCATCCCTCTGACCGCGTCCGTGCGCGAATAAAAAAAAAACTCCATCCCTGGATTTTTTTAAATTGCATCGTTAAATAATACGTAAGTGCAGTTCTATTTTGCTTCTTACCTTCAGAAGAAAAATTAAAAATAAATGATTGTCCACCCAGTGCAATTTTAAGGCTTTAAATTTTAAACCGAATATCAAGTCATTCTTTACGTTTAGACGTAAAATTTTTTTAGCAAACGTAATGAATATTTTTTAACATGCATTTTGTAAAAAAAGATTATTGGATTACCCTCCATCACCGGTTTTTAGGAGACGGTCTTCCAAAACCCGTAGAGTAAAAATCGAGGGCCGTTTTCAAAATTCGCAAAAATTCGGAAATCTGCTCTGTAACCTATAGTTTTTTTCATTTTATATTTTTAAAAAAATTTCACCCTTTATCTTTCTTTCATTTTCGAAAATTTTTGCACTTCAAGAGCTTCTATACAGCATTAGGATCACCATCAAAATTTCAATTTTCCTGATTGGTTGATTATCTTGGGTATTGATGGGAAAAATCTATTTTAAACCCTTCTTGCTATTCTATATCTTAGCTTTTCATAAGGAAGTGAGGGCTCAGATGGAGGATCTCGCCATATTGACATGGCTCCTGTTTGGAGCCAAGTCAGCCAACTATCAAGGGTGGCCTAATAGATGGACTAGCAATTACATTTTCCCACCAAAATCCCTCTACACAGCCTGAGAATCGAACACCAGACTCCCTGGATTCAAAACCCTCTGTTGAGACTGCATTTTTACCCAGTCTTCCCATTTGAGGGGGAAAAAACTTTTGCCAAGTTGGCACCTTCTTCTACACTCTTGTTACAAAGCTTCTCAACTTTCAGATTTTCCATTTTTAAGAATTTTTATATCATAGTCAAAGTTAAGAAAATGGTTTTTTAAAAAATAAGTAAACGAAATGTTCAAAGATTTTAATGTTAAAAATGAGCGACAAAAAAGTGTCAGAAGTAACACGATAGGAAGAGACAATAAATTAAGACTATTCGAAAAGCGTTTTTTTCACATATAAAAACAAAAACAAAGGTAGGCATTTAATTTATCACAGATTGGCTGTATAAGGAAAAAAAGTTTCTTTTACTTTTCTTTTTTAAAGAGATGCCAACTCCGGTGTCAAGAAGAAGCACATGTCTTCTTCCAGGAGTTCCTGAACCGATGAAACTTTCGGCTGAGTCGGTTTTTGTTCTGGAAAAAAAAAATTTCAAACAAATTTTGTGTTAGTGAAAATAAGAACGGAAGCGGGTTTTATGGGAGACCCCTAACTACTTTTTAATGAGAAAAATAGTTACCCTCTTTAGTTTGAACTTGATTTTCTTCGCTTTTCTGAGCCGAATTAACATCTGATGTCTGCGACTTTTCGAAATCGGAGAATTTCGTTGGAACTCCAAATTTGGTCGTGTTGAGTCCTGTTTTCGACACCCATTGATCGCTCAGTTTGTTGGGGTTTTCATGGCCCTTAGATTCAGTCGTTTTTTCATTTATACGTTCATATTCAAGGTTTTTCGGTTTCTCTTTAATTATCTCCGAGACTAACTTTTTTGGGGTTTCGTCTTTGAGGTTGAATTTGAATTTCTTGTGATGGTTTAAAATGGGTGAAGTCCTAGGATTATGTACAGTCTGTCGGTTGAATGAGCTCAGAGATGAATTTAAGCTGTGAGAGGAATCTAATCTTCCCAAGTCGATTTTTTCAAGTGCCTCAAAATCTAAAAACAAAAACAATCAGTTGGCTCCATGGAAGAAAGGTTTTAACTCGTTTTTAAATCTCCCCTCGATGGTATATAAAAGGGATTCCCAATGTTTTTTACTAATGTATCTGCTTTACACCCGAAGGGGGTTTGATCCCTGGGTTGTGTGGAAGGATTTTTGATTTGAAGTAAAATTCACAACCCCTGGATAGTAAGGCCACTCATTTGGTGTGGCAATATGGGGAGAACCCCTGACTGGGCTGGGCTCCCTCCCCCATTTTGACAGCCTGGATCACAAGTCTAACACAAGCAAAAAAGAAAAAGAATAGCATGACCAACGCGGAAGAAGACCTCTTTCAAATGGTAATGGCTATTCTAAGGAAAAGGAAAACTTACCAATTGAAGCATCATATTTATCGGTAAGTGATGTTCGGCTGTAAGTTTTCTGATAGCGAGAAACGGGTGAGGAGAGCGGATCAATCGGAATTTCAGGTCGCTCGATATACTTTTGCCTTTTTCTTTTTGAGCGACAAACTTGGTTCATCATTTGGCCAAGCTCCTTAGCGGCTTCCTTCACCTCTGTAATCGTTTTAAAAATAAAGAACTTCAACTATAGAACAACTCACTTTTGCTAACTTTAGGGCGAGGGAAGTCCCATGGAACGACCGGCGACTCTGAACCAAACGATAAATTCGAAATTGGAGAATCGTCAAATCCGCTTTTCTTCCGGGACCCTTTTCTTTTCGGAGTGTGATCATTGTCATCAGATGAGGATTCAGAATCGTCCATTATAAAGGCTACAAACAAAATAGTTTTAAAAAATTCAAAACATTAAAAGACTTACACAAATACTCTCTAAAGTAGTCAATAAATTGAAGCCAAGGGTTTTAAGAAGTAAAAATTTTAAGAATATCGCGAAATTGCTAATTTTAAATAAAAGATCGACGAATGCATACTACATGTTTTATTTAAGTATGAAGGTTGCAAACTCAAGACTGTTTACTGTACACGATTGCCAGCATATGCTTCGGAATCGTGAAAACAATAAACCAATTTTTCCAAAGAATGAAAAAGAAATACAGTTTTTTTTTCGTTATGGTTTTTAAGCCTATAAAAAAAGGATCGTCTTCCCGGTTCGAGATGGTTGATTTCTTTCCAATCATTGGATCACAAAATAAAGAGGGCAAAAAGTGTGGTCCACGTTTAATATTTTATGGCCATGAGTTTGTGGCTTTTAATCTTGAGAAGGGAGTTGTTCTACCCTGGAAGAAGGCTGTTTAGAAATACCAGCACTGTTCGCTGAAGAAACTTTTGGGGCGACCGCTGATGTAAACGGACGCTAGAAGGGAAGATAGGGAAGATAGAAGAAATAAAGGGAGAAGTGACCTTGGGCATCTCTAAAAGCAACAAAAGCTAGGGCCAGAAGAAAATTTAAAAAAATCTAGCTTGCCTTAGGCATTCTAAAGACTTTGGGCTAAAACGAAGAGTCTCATGGACGTGGATTCTTTTTTCGAAAGGAAAAATCATCTAAATCCAGCGGTCCAGAGGAAGAAGCTCAGCCCCTGAAGTCCCATCTCTCTCATCTTCTGTCGGCATTATCTTAACTATATTTAGGCACTTTCGCTGCTTGCGCTTTGGTCATAAAAACTGGTGCTTATGACAATTTTGAGAAAGATGAATCTCGCGCTGCGCTTTCGTTCAATTTTTGTAAAGGATTGTCGCAAATCAGCCTATCCTAGACATTTCTAAGGATAAACTCGTACATTTTCTTCTGAAGCTGTCATAAAATACACCTGGGGGTTCTGAAAATCGAGCAATGTTGCTCTCTAGAAGGGAATGAAGAGTAAGGAGCGCGTTTTGTTATTTTAAAAGGAGAGGTTTTGGCTTCCGAGTATCAAGTAAAAAGCGTTAATTCGCCGTGACTTTTTTCAATGGCCATTCTCGCGCTTACTTAAGCCCATTATCGATAATGACCATTTTAATCCAAAGTGTTAAAGTGTCCAAAATCCGAAAAGGACCGAAAGGGTTGAACTGTTGAAGCTCCTGCACGGTTAGAGACGGAATAATTGGGCGTTAAACTTCCGAGGAAGGGCTGAGATAACGGGAAACCCGTTTTTTTCTCTCTCTCCCCCAAAAAGCTCTTTCACTCTTCTATAGTTTAAGAAGAAGAAAAAGAAAATTACTTGAAAACGCCGAGGGAAACGTGTAATTTTATTTTGCATCAATTCTAGATTAGGCGTAACTTTTTCATGGTTCATTTTCCAGATGTTTAACACGACGGGTGTTCAACATTTTTGCCCCACGATTTTGTTTATAATTTTTAAGTAAAAAAATAAATATTTCTTAGCGTGTTTTTCTGATCTATGGGATAATCGGATGTACTATTTCACATTTTTGGACGAAGTGAACTATTTTGATTTCCTTGCCTACTGTTCTTTTAACAGCTCTCCGTGAGAAAATTAGTCTGGTTTTCACACAATCTCATTGAACCATCAAAATGATGAGTATCCACGTTGAGAAACGGTACATGTCGTTCGGACTTGAATAAACCGCGGCCGCATTGACCGCTATCGCTTCGCACCCGCTGAACGTCTTCTCTTTTGTTTTTAGACAATGACGAAACTGTTATTGATTATGGCGTTGCTGGGAACTGTCTATTCGTTCGGCGGAGATGATAAATTCCTTCGTAAATACGCCATGATGAAAGTGTACGAGTCGTGCTTTGGGCAAGAAGTCGTCAAAGAAGTGAGGATGGAAATGAAAGCGGCCGCTTCGAAATGTGCGGGCGTTGGGAACGGCATAGCCGTCCCGGGATCCCAACACGCTCCTCCGCCTCAACACCCTCAAATTAAAGGCACCCACGTTACCAGTGCCATTCATAAAATTCATAACCAGGTACGTTAAAAATAAAACTATTTTACATTTTTAACATTTTTGAAGAAACCTCATCATTCAGCGTTAATCTCGACGCATGAACCTCTACCAGAGGCTTCAGCGCTTCATTCTGATCTCCAGCAACCCCAGCAACAGCATCAGCCACAGAAACACCAGACGTTGGATTTAAATAAACTTCAGGAAGCGATCATGGCAGGATACAACAAACAGACTTCCGTACGTCACGAAATAAATAAAACTCCGCCACCTTTTTACCGCTACTTCCCTAATTATCCAACTCTTAATTTATTCTGAAGCTAATTTATTTTAAAAACAAAAGATCCGCAAAACATGAACAATTCATGAGAACTCGACTGACGTGAAGGCGTAAATTTATTTAATGTCGACGATAAGACAAATCTGCCTAATGAAATAATGTTTTTAAGCCACGGCTACCGACTTCAAATTTAATTGCTTCATTATAATTTTTAAAGCTACTTATTTTAAAGAAACGATGCAGAAAGAGGACGTCTAATCTAACTAATATTAATCTAAAAGCATATAATTAGATGGTTTATTTTTCAGGCGCAGCAAATGTTTTCTGGACAGCAGCAACAAGGATTTTCTCAACAGCCTCATTACCCGATGGGATACAGCAGCCGCCCTTACTATCAACCACAGCCCATGCCGTATTACCCTCAGCACTCGCCGTACCCACAACCTTACATGCCGAATCCATATTATCAGCAACCTTACACGCCATATCAACCGTACTACGGACGTTCTTCTGTACGTAAAATATTAATTTTGATCAGAATTACTAAATTTAATTTTTTCAGAGGGATTTAGACGTTAGGGGTCAACTTGAAACGCTAGCCACTAGAATGTCAGGGAGGATAAGGAACGTAACTTGTGTCATGCAAGAATTGGGATACGTAAGTTTCTACGATTAGGGTGAAAAAAAATTTACGAAAACCCCTCCAACTTGGAAGAAACCAGGTTTTAGAAACCTTTCCCCTCTCTGGTTGAATCTATTGTACACAGCTGGTTAAATTAAAGCCCTTAAGTCCTGAGCACCCCCTCAAACTGCAAGAAAAAATAAAAATCTGCCCGTGGAAAACGGATTTAACAACATTGCTTAATTTTGTTTTTTAACTTTCTCAGAGAGAAGTGATTGGAATACCCTTCATGAGAGAAATTTTGTTCGAAACTGCAAATATGGCGGAGATCTGTCTGTTTAATTTTTTTTTAATGCTCCAACAATGCTCCTTATGTTATCCAGAATGTATTGGAAATTTTTTTTGATGTTAGGGAGAAATTTCAGCAGTTCACTCTAGTACACACGTGGCCTACCTTGGCGAAGACTCAACATTTTTTCCTTTATATTTAAGGCTAGTTCCAGACTCTTAAGGGCGTCCTCCACCGGGTATGAAAATTTCGGAAACACGTTTCTTTGGTCCTATTTGGAATTTTTGAGAATTTTTTTTTTTTAATCGCCATGAAATTGCAGCGAAATTAGGTACCCAGACAGATACGGAATTTAGATTTTTTTTCTGTATCAAATTTTAAATTTTTTAAAATTTTAAATTTTAAAAATATCAAAATTCCTTATCTGTGTGGGTAATTTCGCTGCAATTTCATGGCGATTAAAAAAAAAAATTCTCAAAAATTCCAAATAGGACCAAAGAAACGTGTTTCCGAAATTTCGTCAATTTCGTTCTGAGCGAGGGATTTTAAACGCATTTAAATGGCTATTGTAGTTGAGGGCTTTTACCGTCAGGGGAGAGTTACCACCCTAGAACTTTCGGATTTTAAGTCAAGTCTCGCATTCCCCTCCTTCCCAACAGCTTGACGATCCTTGTTTTTGTTTACATCTTTCTCTAATTCTCTCTCTCACTCCCTCCTTCCCCGCCACCCTTTACAATACATATTATTATAAGTTAAAAAACAAACACCAATTTTTGTATTTCGAGCTTCCGATTTTTTTTGTTCGATTAATTTCGTAACTTATTTTTTTAATTTGCTTTTAATTAATTTTCAGTTATTTTTAACTTCTTCAAAAAACTTATTGTGACACCCTCCGAGGTACGATATATGGAAAAGGGTCTTCCAGACCCCGTAGAGGAAAACTGATTAATAATCTTTGCCGATCATGAGGTTGTCTGTAGTGCCGGCCGTCCGTGAGTCCGTCGCAAATTACCGGTTGGCTTTACGGCCGCAGTTTTCAACCGAAAACGCAAAAATGGCGGAGAAATGTCTTCTAAAGTTCAGATTTATCGGCCGGGTTTTTTCCTCTTTTAAACAAGTTTAAATTTTAATAAAATTTAAATTTTAAAAAAGTGGCCGTCTGTCCGTTTTTCACCAAGTACTCTTTATAATTTTAAAGATTTTTTGGAGGAAAAAAGAAATTTTATTTTTAGACGGCTCATTATTTCTAGTCATTATTTCCAAGGTGAGGCAGAACAGCCTCGACTCGCCTCGGGCTGCCTCGTTCGGGAAACTTAAAATAGACGCGAACGCTTCAGAGGCGGCAAGCTGAGGCAGCGATCCAGAAAAACCGGGCATTCGTGCCCCGAGCCCCCTAGGCAGTTTCAGTTCATAATATGTCGGATTCACCGGGGTCTGTGACGAGGGCCGCATATTTGCTGATTTCAAAATTGTTCGAAAAATCCGGCTCCTTGACTGGAAGGTTCAGTCTTGGACTTTCATCACGGAGACCGGAGTTCGATCCCTAGTTAGGTAGAGGGATTTTTGTTTGGAAGTTAAATTCCAAATAAATTTTCTTCCACAAAATCCGTGGATAAATTAGTAAGGCCACTTCTCTGGAGTTGGCATTGTAAAAGGCGCCATGGCAATATGGCGAGATCCCCCGCCTGGGTCCAACCCCCCACCCTTCTTGTGACAGCTAACACAGGCTATAAAGAAGTAAAAAAAAAATAGATTAACCAATAGGAAGAAAGCCTCTTGCTTTTGATAAATACTTTTTAATAAAAATAAACAAATCAATGGAAAAAAAACAAAAAAAAAAACAAGTTGTAGCAACGAAAGCTAGAAAGTTAGCTAGCTTAGAAATAAAATAAAAACTCGTGGCGAGCTAATTCTTCAATGTTCGTGAAGTGAAGAAGGGAGCCACTTAAAAATTTGATTATTTTAGTTTAAAATGGTTAACTTAAAAATTTCTACGAGAATAATAATAAATAAATTAGTGATAATAAATAAAATATACTGCGGTGCGTGAGCCGAGGCGAGGCATTTCTAACCCCGTCCACATTGAAAGGAACGAATTTTGACCCGAGTGCCGAATTCCTTTTATGTACTGACTCTGGCTGTCACACTCCTTGCGGAAATTTTTTTTTTACACCTCAAATTTGTAAAAAATATAAGAAATTTTTTATAACTTCAAATAGATATATCTCCGCCATGTTTTCTTGATGAAAAATCGCCCTCGTTGAAAGAATCGTTGAAAATTGTGGCCGTGTTTTTTCTATTATAATATGGCAATACGGCGAAAGCCCCGCCTCGATCGTAAAACCAGGTATCGGTTAGACGAACCAAGAGTAACAAAATCAAAATTCAAAAATCACTCTCGCCACTTTCTAGATGTCAAAAGGAAGATCCTGTGAAAATTTGGTGAAAATCGGAAGATTTATTCTTAAAAAAAAAATTTATCTAAAAAATTCTATTACATATTTAAAAAAAAAATTAGGGTTCGAAGGGGATGCATGGTACGGAAGGAAAGGGCGGGGAGGTGGGGAGAGTAAACAATAAACGGATTCTCGTTCACGATTCTCAAGTTTTTAATCCCCTCGAGAAAACAAAATAACGCCCCGAAATCTTTCCCCTCTCCGACCGAGCATCGGTTCTCTTCAAGGACAAGGTTCTATAGGGGTGTCAGAAAGTAACTCTTGAAAATCGGCAGTGGCGCAGTCAGTGGTATCTTACCAAACTCGCGCCAACCGGCGCATGCGTACTTGTCTCAAAACTGAAAACCGACTGGGCTGGAGGACGCCCTTAAGACATTTTAAACTCAAGAAAGATTAGAAAAGTGTTTAAATATAGGTTTATTTGATAAAAATCCCTCATTTCTCGATATCAATTACACTCAGTTAAACAGTTTTATTTGTATTTTAGCTTGACAGCAATTTAGAACCGGATTACGCTCGGATGATTGAACGTATTGGAAGGCTTCCCGTCGCAGACGACTTGAAAAAAGACATGGCCGAAGGAGTGGAATTCTGTCGACAATTTTCCGTAAGATACAATATTGTAAAAATAGATTTTTGATTAACAATGTTGTTTTCCAGCAATGTGTTCCTGATGACCGAAAAGATAAACTGATAAAAGAGATGGTCCGACCTATGTTTTTCTTCAGATGCTATAAGGTTGGAATTCTTCGACTTCTTTTGGTTAGAGTAATAATTAATTCTTTTCAGCACAAAAAACTTGAGGCGTGTATAATGAAAGATGTTCGGGAGAGATACAACCACTCGGACGACTTGGCCGAAGAAAACTTAACGAACGAGAGCCGCGCGGGGAAAGAGTTTCCCGAAGACAATATGGCGACCGCCATCTACGAGTTCCTCTATGGCGAAGACAATATCGATATTGACACCCTCCTCTGATCCTCAATCAATTTATTATCATATGTGTGATTTTTATGATTTTGTGCCTCTAGATATTTTAGCCAAAGTGTTGCGTCCTAAAAGATCAAACTTTTTGTGTGTGTGTCATTTTTTGTTTGTTTAAGTTTTTATGCTTTTTCCCCCCTCAACTTGAAACTGTAACATGGCAAATTTGTAAGGCCTTAAAACTTGTAAATATTTTACTATATGATTTGCTTTGTTACAGTTTTGAATACGTATTTATTCAAATTATTTATTTTTAAAAAATAAAAGGTTTTTTTTATTAATTGGAAAGTTTTAAAATCCTACTAAAAAACTCTCAAGGTAGAAAAAACGGAAGTCTTCTCTCATCCAGGCCACACGGAACGGGGGTGAACAGCACATATTTCACCCTATTCTCGAAAAAATTTTTCAATAGTCAAAATTTTGGTTGAAAAACGCCTAACGAAGTTGGGAAAAACCAAAAAGAATACGGAAATTTTAAAACTTCCGTGCCTCGCAGCTCCTACTCTATTTTTCCCACACCAAAAACGTATTAATACATTTTTGTAGGAAATTTTGTCAGCTTTATTTTTTGTTTCGATAAATTTTCGTCGCGGGCAACAGTTTTTGAAATAATCGGGAAAAACTTAAAAAATTGACCTGGGCCCCCTCAAGTTTGTCCAAGGCCTTCGTGATCGACAAATTGACAGGACCTTCCCAAAGCATATATGAACGTAAAAGTTCTTTATTTTTGGCTTCCTCAAAGGGAAGTTATTGTGGCACCCACCATCTGAGTGTCTCCGGAAAAGGGTCTTCCAGACCCCCTGGATTTTTTTCCACGTACATTTTACATATTTGGATCATTCCGTCCAGTCCAAGGTACATTTTTTTGTTTCGGCGAAGATAGGACCTTCGGATGATAGAAAAGGAGTAAATCGGTGCTACTTTTGTAACACTTTTTTTTAAACGAGAAAATCCTAAGAACCTGACTCCAAACAAACGAGGATTTAAAAGTTAAAGCAAACTGTAAATCAATTTCAAGTGAAGTTCATAATTTTGTATTAAAAAAAAATACAAAAGGGATGTACCGAAAGGAGGAAGCTAGTTACGTTAAAATACTAAGCGGAATGTGGTGGGGAAATTGACAGCAGAGTAACAAAGATAGGTCTTGAGGGCTCAAGAGTACCGGACCCCCACTGCCACTTGTTTACCAGCTTTTGAGTAAGTTCACTGTTCCATAGAGCGTCGCATTTACGTCCTTCCGGGCAAGCCCCGATAGTCCCCTCCGGCGGGATGTCCAAAATTAAATTCAAATTGTACCAATAAAAAAAATCCGCAGAGAAAATGTATTCCTTTATCGTCTTGATGTCCGAAAAATTACACGCGAAAAAGAAAAACGAGAAAACTCACAAAACGAGGCTCAAAACTACCAACTTTATACCTTGGTGCAAAAAAAAATTGACAACAAGAATCGAGTAAGTCTTTTTTTATTACAATAAATTTGAATTTTTATAAAGAGAAATAAATGCAGACATTTTTGATCCAAGAAAAACATATATTTGGTCTTGGAAAAAATATTTATGGAGCGAAATATCAAAGAAGAATTAAAAGGGTAAAAATGAGGGCTGTACCACTCGTCCTGTTGGCTAATGTGGCTACCTGGCATCATAAAATAGTAAAACCTCAATTAGCCTGTTGTCAATCCGTCTTGGAGTTATGATTTTTTGACTGTATCCCCTTATGAGCGTTTCTAATCCGATCTAGGGACCAGATTATTTGGTACGTCACTTTGGACTAAAACAGAGCAACCATTTTGGGGTAAACGAGCAGAAGTACACCTGTTTTCATACCTATATTCTGTTATGTGTAATTTTGTAAACAATGAACTAAATCCTAACAACACTAATATTATTTACTTATTCTCCGACGTCAACACCATTTTTTTCCTTCAGAAATCACTAAAAGTAAAACGTTTTTATTGAAAAGAACATAGATGTGCAAGTCGAAAGTGAAATTGCTTTCTGTCGGGGAAATGCATCTTAGTCGAAAATTACAAATTATCGCGAATTAGTGTACTTACAAATTGAACAATGTATTTATTGAGAAAAAAAAAGTTTAAAGCAGGTTCATATTGGATTCCCCCCCCCCCTCCCCACGTTTTTTCCAAAAAATATTTAAAAGCCTGTTTTGAAACATCTAAAACTATAAAAAATGGTTTCTTCTATAAACACAACACACACCTTCAATTTTGATCTCGCTTTCCCGAATCGTCTTGTATTTTTGGTAGAAATTTAGAATTTTTTCCTCATTTTTTTTTCCATCTGTGGAGCAAACAAGTATTTTCTCTCTAAAGAGAAATAAAAAAGGTTCATTCACAAAATCATTTGTTACGTATGTTGAAATGAGAAACAATGCCGCGATAGGGGGAAAAACGAGTGAGTCAGAGTGCGTAGTGCGTGAAGGGGAAATTCCGCGGTCTCTCTCCCTGGAAAAGAGAGAATTGGTCTAGCGAAACTATTCTAGATCAAACCGAATAAACAATAAAGATTTTTTAAAAAATTGATTATATTTCAAAAACTTTATGTGTTTAAATGAATGGAGGAAGAAATGATAACGGATATCTCACGACTCGTTTAGGCTTAAAAAGCCTCGTCAGGTAAAGAGACGTTTTGAGGGCAGGGTATTATGATCGACGGATCAATTTATTTTTGGTTCATCAGTGTTCAGCGTTTTGGTACTCGAATAAACCTTGGATATCTTAAGTGGGCGCCGGGAGACCTTATTTTTAAAACAGATGTACGTTTTGTACATTCCAAATTTGTGACGAAGAGCTTAATTGCAAGCAGATTACCGCCTTTTTTTTCCCAGGACCGAGCTCATGGTCAACGTCACGCTCCAGTGACTATCTCTGTCCACACACCACCGCTACCAAAACAAATGCTTTTCTATTGTTCGAAATTTTTCTGCAGTCTGGAAATGGGATCCTTATTTTCATGAAAATGGCTGTGGAGGTCTATCCGCTATTCCCTATCCGCCTCAAACACTTGCGATTTTTTTTTTCTGTTTCAATCGGCTACTGCACCCAGAGCTCCATGTTGAAAAACTTCAACTATGCGCTATTTCCTGATATGAGAAAAATAAAAAAACGAGATTTGTGGAATGAGTTTTATTATCATATGGCAATGGAATGATTCTTTTAAGGAAACGCGGGTTTTGCGAAATAGAGAATAATTAAAGGTCAATAACGGTCTCGTCTCTTTGTTCGACAACGTTTCAATCTTTCGACTAATTGGGCAGCCATTTGCCTGCTCATTTATGTGGTTTCCGTTTTTGACCAATAATTGACCTTGGCAAACAGAGAAAAAAAAACTTTCAGATTCTATAGGAAAGTTAATAAAATAACTTCCTTTATACTTTCTTCGATTCCTTCGAATTCGTCTTGTCGATTTGCGTTGCTCATTACTCCCCCCACTTTCTGATTTCAATGAACTTGCATTGTTCTTAAATTTTAGATATCGACAGTTTTTCGCTCTATTTTTTATTCGGACCAAAGTTAGGAGAATCAAAATGTTCAAAGGAACAATTCACCGACAAGATGAACTCTCCGACCATTTCATTTTGGCCCGCCTCTTTTCTTAGACTATTGTAAGTTTTTTTTTTTTTTTTTTTTTTTTTTTTTTTTTTTTTTTTTTTTTTTCTTTCAAAGGAAATCAACATTCCTTCAGAAATGTATCTAGAGACCCAAGTTGAAGAAGTTCAGACGGGTGGGTCTATTCCTCCAGACTATCATTTTCAAGATAACAAACAATAAAATGAACACTAATCATTTTTTTTAATTCCCAACGTCCTTGGGCATGAAAAAAAGGCAAATGAATATCCCCAGGACGATTCGCAATTTGCGATTTTCACGGTTTCTGAATTATCACGTTTCTTCTTGAACACCTCACGCGTTGAAAAGCTCAAATACTAAAACCATCTTCATCTTCATTATAAAGAAATACTCGTCAGAACATAAGACCAAAATGGGTCATCAATGTTAACTTGGAGCGAATTTATTGTAATACTCTCTAAGGGTGGTTTTAACTTTCTTGAAGGGATTTGTATGTTTTGGTCAGCGGGCGCGGCTGGGGGCTCTGGCTACGAAGTCTTCACCACCCCCTCTTTAAATCTTTTTAATTTCTCATAGAAAGTTAATGTTAAACCCTCGACAGACGTTAGTGGGAAGGGTGTTTAGGAACCTTTAGGGTCAAAACAGTCTCTATCGATCCTGTGGTAACGTCCGTCGCCATTGCTTTATCCAGGAAAATACCTCACGACCGCAATTTTTGTAGAAATTTAACCAAATCTCCCTTTCTTTAAAGGAGTTCTACGGACTGTTTTTGGTAGAAGGCCTTCTGGACCCCGTAGAAAAGATCATTACTTGAGGTCGTCTGTGCTGCTGGCTGTCGCCATTTTTCCTAGAGACACAATCTTCCTTTTTTTGAAATGAGTTTTCCAGACCCCGTTAGGTCGGTCGATCTCAATAGATATAAGTTGTATTTGGCGCTGCCTACCCTCCCGACGCCATTTTTTACACTTTATGCCAGCAATTTTCTTCGTTTTTTTTCCGGGCTCTCAAAGAATCTAGGAAAGCGGTAGAGTTCCGCCCCACCAAGCAATCCTAATCATCCTGAAATTATCGAGATGACTTAATAGTGGCTACAGGACGGTAGTTTTTAAATTTTCATCTTACCTAAAATTAATTTGAATTTTCAAAAATGCCGAACAGCACAACTACAAAAGATAAATTCACTCTATAAAATATTAAAAGGCTATCATAAAAGCTTGGTTCGGCAATTCGATATGACACGATGTAAATTTCAATTTATCAAAAAATGAAAATATGAATTTCAATGTGGCTATTTAGATCGATTTCGATTTTATGACTACCTATCACTCTAAAGAAGGTTGTCATAATACCCTCGAGTGCGGGTGCTAGGTACATACTTCCCCCCGTTTTTTTATGAAGTACGGCTTTTGAACAAACTTGAATCAAAATTCCATAAAAAAAATCATCAAAGCTTCTAATCAAGCTAACACGTGCATGACCGTTTCTTCTTGCTTCATTTACTTTTTAAAAAAACACATAAAATCAATAACTATATTTTATTTTGGAAAAAAAATTATAATTTTCTTGAGATTATTTTCATTAACAGAAATTCAAGCTTTGTTTGTTTTGAATAACCTGTAAACAGTTTTTTCACTCCAGTTATCGTTTTAAATTTCGCTTGGTAAGGTCAGTTTCGCCGTTTCTTACCGAGCTTATGCTAAACGCACTAATGTAAAGAGGGTTCGCATCATCTGCGCCTTCCTACTCTGCTAATCTCTTATTTTGAGTAAACAAACAATTTTTATATTAATTTTGTAATTTTTAATATGTATCAATATTATATTATGGGCGACAGCCCTTAAATTAGCATCCCGTCGGAAACGTGAGAATAGTTTTGAGACGTCTGAGATAAGAAAACAAAAAGGTTCTTATCACTAATCCAGTTCCACTTGGTGAGCGCATTTTTAAGGTGAAAGGGGACTACAAGTGTGGCAACTCTGTGTTAGACAGAAGATACGAGTGCGAGGGAGAGAGAAAACCGAAATTTTGGGCAGTTCTCACGCTTCTAAAATTGGTCCGATTTTATTTTTTCAAATTGGAATGTACTCAGTGGTACAGTACAAAATTCGGAATCTAAAAAAAAATTTTTTTTTTGCCGCCAAAATCAAAATTTTGAGCCAAAATTTTTAAATTTTGCAAAATTTGAAAAAGTGGTCAACAGCCCAGAATCGTTAAAAAATCCTGAATCCAACGACGTTAGTATTATAAAGATCGGATAAAAAATGGCGTCCGAAACGCGAAAATGCGAATTTCCGTTTGATGTTCGCCGCCCGTCTACGTCAGCGGTAGGGGGAATTTTTCATTTCATTCGATATTTGGTCTTTCTCTGCCTACCCTAGTATTTTTTTTTCTAGATATTTAGAGATATAGAATGTGATTTCAACACAGGTAGTTTGCATGAAAGCAAGTGTTCAAGCGATAACAATAATACTAAAATTAATAAGCCATTAAAATACAAATTTTAGTTTTACCCTCCATGTCCATGAAAATAATTTTGAAAACGGTTTTCGTTTTAAAATCCAAAAATGAATAAGGGTTAGGCATACCGATTTTCCAAAAAATTTTCCATCCGGAAAATCCGAAATCTATCTTTTTTTTCTCGGCCTTTTTTCGAAAATCGCCGGTATACAAATTATAGCTCACGATTCCCCGATTCCAAAAACCTATGACATAAGAAAATCGTATGATTAGATCGATCGTAATCGTGTCCCGAAGGATCAAAAGATTTTCCGAGGGGCGGAGTCATTTTGGAAGACTTGAGGAATAAACAATGTAAACGTTCTAATTTATTGCCTGTCATACAAAAATATCCCCCCATCGAATTATTTTTCTAAAAACAATATTCTTCCTCACTCTTCACCTCATATTTTCACCACATACTATTCGTTTTTAGAGGAAAAAATGCAAACTAATGAAAATAAATTAATTAATAATTAAAAATTCAGAAATATTTCTTTATGAAAAAGAAAAAAATATAATACAGCAATAAAAAATTATACAGTAACTATATAGAAATAAAAAATAAAATAATCACACTCCTTCCTATTTTTTTTTTAAATTTGCAGTTTTTCTTTTTTTTTTCCAAAAAAAACCGTATAATTAACTTCCTTAAAGAAGTTATTGCGATACCCTCGACGTCGGGTTTTTGGGGAAGGGTCTTCCAGACCCCGGAGGGTCAAATCGAATATTGATCTTTACCGATCTCAACTTTGTCTGTGGTGCCGGCCGTCCGTAGCATTTTTTTCCGGAACACTTTACGGCCACAGTTTTCATCCGATTTTCACCAAATTTTTACACAAATTTCTTTAGCCGGTGAAGAAGAATGTAACGAGGGGATTTTTGAATTTCGAAAAAATGGCGGAGATATGTTTGTTTGAAATTTTAAAAAATTCGCTGCGGCCGAACCGTTAATCCGATTTTCACCAAATTTTCACCAATTACTCCTTATATTTTTTAAGAATTTTTGGTGCAAAAAAATTGCCACTTTTTAATTACTATTTTTATTAGTAGGGAGAAATTTCGTACTTCTACCCTTTACGAGAAGCACATCCCTAGGCCAAAGAGCCCATTATTTCTACCTTGACACTTAGAAAATTTTTCGAAAAAAAGAACTTAGAAAATTTTTCAAAAAAAAAAAAAAAAAAGAAAAAGAAAGAAAAACCCGGAAAATTTTTCGAAAAAAAAAAAAATTTTTTTTTACAAAAAAAACTTAGAAAATTTTTCGAAAAAAAGAACTTAGAAAATTTTTCGAAAAAAAAAAAAAAAAAAAAAAAAAAAAAAAAAAAAAAAAAACCCGGAAAATTTTTCGGAAATTTTTTTGAAAAAAAAAAAATTTTTTTTTTCGGACAAAAAAAACTTAAAAAATTTTTCAAAAAAAAAAACTCAGAAAATTTTTCGAAAAAAAGAACTTACAAAATTTTTCGAAAAAAAAAAAAAAAAAAAAAAAAAAAAAAAAAAAAAAAAAGCCCGAAAAATTTTTCGAAAAAACTAACTTGGAAAATTCTCCTTTATACTTTCCCTCCCTACTACATCCCCTTCCTTTATACTTTCGTTCCCTTATACTTCCCCCTCCATTATACTTCCCCCTCTGTTATACTTTCCCCTTCCTTATACTTCCCCGTTCGTTATACTTCCCCCTCCTTTATACTTCCCCTCCCATATTATACTTCCTACTCCGTTATACTTCCCCTCCCACATACTTCCCACTCCGTTATACTTCTCCTCCCATATACTTCCCCCTCCTATATAGATACTTCTCTTTAAGGAAGTTCCCGTCGGGGCCAGCTCCAGACTAGTATTTTTTTTTTGAGGGAAAGTATAAAGGAGAATTTTCCAAGTTTGTTTTTCCCAAAAATTTTCCGAGTTTTTTTTTCGAAAAATTTTCCGGGTTTTCCTTTTTTTTGAAAAATTTTTTAAGTTCCTTTTTTTGAAAATTTTATAAGTTTTTTGTCAAACTTTTTTTTTCGAAAAATTTTCCGGTTTTTTTTTCGAATAATTTTAAAAGTGTCAAGGTAGAAATAATGGGCTCTTTGGCCTAGGGATTGTTTTATTTATTTTTTTTTGAAAAATTTTCTAAGTTTTTTTTTCGAAAAATTTTCCGGGTTTTTCTTACTCTTTTTTTTTTGAAAAAATTTTAAGTTCTTTTTTTCGAAAAATTTTCTAAGTGTCAAGGTAGAAATAATGGGCTCTTTGGCCTAGGGATGTGCCTCTCGTAAAGGGTAGAAGTACGAAATTTCTCCTTACTAAAAAAAATTAATAAATAAAAAAGTCGCAATTTTTTTACGCCAAAAATTCTTAAAAAATATAAGGAGTAATTGGTGAAAATTTGGTGAAAATCGGATTAACGGTTCGGCCGCAGCAAATTTTTTAAAATTTCAAACAGACATATCTCCGCCATTTTTTCGAAATTCAAATATAGCCCTCGTTACATTCTTCTTCACCGGCTAAAGAAATTTGTGTTAAAAAAATAAAAACCAAGGATTCGGCAGAGAAAGACTGAATATCGAAAGAAACATCAAAATTTCACCCAACGCTGACGTAGACGGGCGGCGAACATCAAACGGAAATTCGCATTTTCGCGTTTCGGACGCCATTTTTTATCCGATCTTTATAATACTAACGTCGTTGGATTCAGGATTTTTTAACGATTCTGGGCTGTTGACCACTTTTTCAAATTTTGCAAAATTTAAAAATTTTGGCTCAAAATTTTGATTTTGGCGGCAAAAAAATTTTTTTTTTAGATTCCGAATTTTGTACTTTTGCACTGAGTACATTCCAATTTGAAAAAATAAAATCGGACCAATTTTAGAAGCGTGAGAACTGCCCAAAATTTCGGTTTTCTCTCTCTCTCGCACACATATCGCTGTCTTTGTCCAAGCTCCAAATCACCTTTCACCTTAATACATATAAGTAATTAGCGATAAGCATATCGCTAGGGTTTGAGAATTTTCTGCGTAAAAGAGGTTGGCACAGGGTAGCCAAGTAAATTGATTTATTGCGTTAGTACCATAAAATAAAAAGTTTTTCTTTTTTTTTTTTTTCTCTTTTTTTTCTCTCTCTCTTTCCTCTCTCCGTCTTTCTTTCTTTCTTGCTCTTATCGTTCTTATCGTTATTGTCATACCATGCATTGGGAATGGGTCTGCCAGACCCGTTGGGATCGTTGGGAAATTTTCCGTTCCTATTATTTAATATCTTGAGGATATCCTCCGTTTAAAAATGCAGGAAGTTTTGAAAAAAAAAAAATTTTTTTTTGCGGAATATGTAAATCGACCGAGAGTACCGTTGGCAAATTATTTAAATGGGATGGAACATAGAGGACAATTTAGGGAAAATTTGAGATGAGATAATCAGGTAATTCGGATTATTGTTCCTCGCCTCGGGTACGTGAGAGTGGGACGAGGATAAGGACTGGGACGTGGAAAATGAATCAGTGGGGTTTTGAGGACCTTGAATGACGTTCGCTTCCAACGTTTGGCCCCCACAGCTTCTCGCGGGGGAAAAAAAATTTTCTTTTTCATAAATCGCCTGCAGTTCTCAGCCGGTCCGTACTTCTTTCGGTCGCTCTTCGTTTTCGCCGGTTCGGTCCAACCAGAGAAAGGCGACCAACGTTTTTAATTGTTGTAGCGGATTTTTTTTCAATCATGGACGACGAAGACGTTATGTGGAAACGATTTTGCGACGAAAAGGGCGAAAACCCTTCAACGCCGAAAATCGATCTCCGGTGAGTCCTTAATTTTTGATGACCCTAAAAAAAAACTTTTAATACTTGTTATTGCAAAACTAAAATGCCACTTTTGCAAAACAAAAAAAATTTTTTTGCTTGTAAACAAACCTTGTTTTGGAAGGTCCTCAAAATGGGAAATTAGACCTTTTGACCTCAATATCTTGTTTTTATTATGATACTTAAATGTTTATTTTTCAAAATTTCTGGATTAAAGTTTGTGTTGAATGCAGATTTGCTAATAAAAAAGGGTCTTCCTAAATCCTTTTTTTTAATATAAAAATTATTCCGGAGATTAGAGATGACAAACCCGGATGTTGCGAATTTGGCCGTGAACCTTTTTGAAATATCCGGTCTCGAAAATAAAAAATAAAATTTATTGTTGACGGATGATTTCTTGTTCTAGACGTCCTTCCACAAGCCAAACAATCTCCTGAAGTTCAGCAATCTCTGGAAACTTGAGAAGGAACGTTTTCCATTCCTTAAAAAAAATCGGGAAAAAATTTAAAAACTCTCAAAAATATTTCAATCTTTTTTTTTCTCACTGAAAAGAACAATTTGATGGTCAAAAGTCTGAAGGCTGTGGGAAAAGTTGATTATGTACGAATTAAACGAATGGAGGCTACAACGTATGAGGAAAACGCTCTTCGTTCGGATTATCAGTAGAGCCAAACCACAATTCTAATTAATTCCTTTATCAATTAAACAAATTACTTGAATAACTGACTTCTAACTTTTCTAAAAATCAGTTCAAGAAATAAAAATTATGAATATTTATTTTTGGATAACGAGATACTTCAGAGGTTTTTCTTTAAACCAAAAACTAGAATTTCCATTGAATGCTTTTAAAGTTCCTTAAGTTGAGAAAATTTTTTGCTGAATGAAGGAAAGGAAATCAGCCGGTATGTCTACACATACGTTCACTTCTCAAGGTTCAAGTTCATAGTTATTTTTAAACTTGATTCATCCTAGCGGAGAAAGCCCTGGAGGGGTTGCCGATCCGAAATCGCTTAAGCACTTACAAATTTTCAACAATATGCCTTGGCATGGGCGGATTTAGGATTTGATGTTTGGGGGTGCGAGCGAAAGATTTGACGTATTTGTACCGACTTCAAACATTTGTTTTATAATTTAGTAAGGAACTGAGGATGCTTCCCTTTTAGTATTCTTGGAGGAGCCTAGGCGATCTTACTAAAAATCTCCATTTTTACAGGATTTTAGGGAGTTTTACTCGCCTTTTTGTCAAATAGGTAAATCCAATTTTTGCAGGATTCCCAAAAGTTTTTTTTTTTTTTTTTTTTTTTTTTTTTTTTTTTTTTTTTTTTTTTTTTTTTTTTTTTTTTTTGACAGAGAAACCCCATTTTTACGGGATTTTTGGGGTTCTTTAGATAAAAACGAGATGTTTTCCACATTTTAGTATTTTTACTATCTTTGTTTTCACCAGAATCTCGATGTTTTGATACAATAAGAACGCAAGGTTGCACAGATTGAGCCTTTTGGGCCCTTTTAAAAGGTTTTGTTATCCAAATTTTAGGCCCATAGGTTAAAACTTGCGTTTTTGACCCAAACCAAATTTGATAGGGAATTCCTGCTCTAGATTATTTAAGAGATTAAACATTTTTGTGTAAACTAAACATTTAAAATTATTGTAGCAGAAAACTGAGTTAACCGTCTGTTAAAATAATTGGTAAAACCGGCACTTGAGCCAAAAATATTGGTATCTATTTTTTTAAAATATTATTTAAAAACCTTAAATTTAAAAAAGCTTTCATTGTTGCAACTTTGTTGTTGTTTTCATTTTGTTTTAAAAAATGGTTGCGAAATTCGTTAATTAGAGGTCAAGTGCGAAAACTGTTAATTCTACTAAGTGCTTTCGAAAGTAAGTTTTTATAAATAATTTGAAATAATTTGCTAATGTTCTAATTAGAGAAAAACGTTCCCAAAAGGAAGAAAAAAAATTGTTTACTCCGATAAAATTGGGCGAGGAGGACGCGTACTGTGTTGCGGTAATTTGGGTTTTTTCTTGAAAAATATGTAAGTAGGTTGAGATTCCCGTAGGTGCATTAAAAACAAAGAATCTGTTTTACTCTCAAGGACTCCCATAAATAATTCACTTAGATGACGGACAATTTTAAAATGGACCTCGCGTAGATCAGGGTACGAAATCCTATAAATAAACTGACGCATTTATTTCATTCGTGACCCAGGCCAATGACCAATGTTTTGATTTTTTTTTCTTCGCCGGGGTTCGATCTCCAGGTTGTGTAGAGTGATTTTTGTTTGGAAGGAAAATTTCCATAACCCGTGGATCTGTTTGTAGGGCCTTCGAGATGTGCAAAAGGGCGCTACTGCAGTATGGCGACAGCCCCCTCCTGGGCTCCCACCATTGGACTGCATAGGTAAATGCAAGGGAAAAAAGAATAGCACGACATATAGGAAGAAGGCCTCTTCCTATTGGTTACTGCTATTTTTTTAATTAAAAAGTGCAGAAATTGAAGAAATTAATCTATTGGATTCTGAAGTTATTTAAAAAATTCATTTATCAGAGTTCAACGATTTGACCGAGAGGATTTACATTATTCATGACTCAAATTGAAGTCGGCACACAAAAGTTTGACCTTTGATGAAATCGCTATCCTTGAATAGTCCGCTCCATGTTCCTTTCTATTTTTACACTTAAAAATTAAGGGTCTGTTCGAACATCTAAACTTTATCAATTTTCGACGAGGTTTTCGAGATCCAGACTAGAGAAACTAGAGGAGGAGGGCTTCCTTCAAAATTGGGTTTCTACGACAGCTAATCCGACTTTCTATTGCGGTCTGTAAAGCGATGGTCCTTTGATGAACTGCTGTGAGAGTTCACAGCGAAGGTACTCCTGCATATTGGCTTCTGGACGGCATAGCTCGTCGCCTTCTCACCTTATGCCACTGGGAATGTCCATGTTGATCCTTGTCATATCTGGGTTAACTGCGGCTGACGCTAGTGAAGCCCGGCTGTCTATGGCTACCGTGTAGCGTCAATCATTTCAGGCTTCATGTTTGTCCCTTCACCCTCCTCCAGTGCCAACCAGTGACTAAGAAAATACCAAATCTCCATCAAAAAGTTTAGTTTCCAAAAGAGAGAAGGCGAAAACACGAGATTTACAGTTTCTTATTATTAGAGTCTAAACCCAAGGTTGTTTTTTTTTCTTTGTTAAAATCGTGACAACTTGAAAAGAATGGGATGGTCCCATTTGGTTTGTATTCACCCACTGTCATTAGGTTACAATGACTACGTTTTAAAAAGACATGCATTATTTTCCTTTTAATTTTAAAATTGTATTCCTAGCTTTTTTTCACTTACACGTACCCTACTTACCTTCTGACAAATAATAAAAAAATTATACCTTATTTTTCCTTGTGAAAAAATTTTTTTGATGACTAATAAAAGCCGGAAAAATGCTTATTGAACCACGGATTTTTCCCCCTAAAAAAAACTCGGAGTATTTTAGGAACCAAACTCTTTGGATGGAGGAAACTGACGCAATTATGAAAGAATCTAGAAGTTAATAAGCGACGAAAAAGGTTAAAAAACACGTGCAGAAAACAGGGAAACTATTAACAAAAGTTTTTTATTATCTGGATAAAAAGTGAAGGTGAACTTGAAAGAAGGGCATTCAACGTCACAGGCCGTTGATTTTTACCCACGACAAACTTGTTGAATGAGTCATCTTCTATCTTTTCTCTACATTTCCTATAACTCCGTCCCCCTCACGTTTGAATCATTTCGTACGCATGGAATATCCGGTAAAACGGGACAATGGACCCCCCGCCGAACTCTGGATTCTAGTCCAAAAATAGGTCTTTTATATTCCTAAAAGGTTTTATTTAATTAATATTTTTTGGCACTTTTAAAAAAGATAAACGTCCTTTTATAATCGAATGAGGGAAACGGCTGAGAAGTATTATGACTAACGGGACAGTTGACACTTTCAGAGACCCGTTTGTGTTCACTAAATGGACAAAATTAGATCGCAAATCGTGATATTCGCTGAGTGACTCTTCGTCTTCTTTCATGAATGGATTTTATGCAAATTAAATAGATGACGAACTGCGTTTCTCATGAAACAAAAAAATTTGAATCCTTCTTCAAACACTCGTTAGATCATTTTATAGTTTAAAAAAAAAGTACAACGTTACGTAATCGTCTTATAAATAATTCAGTGAGAACCATTTTGTTGAAGATTAGGCGTGACGGAGCTTCCTTGCATATGAAATGTACAGTGCAAGGATCTTATTATTCTTGAAATATGTATTTGATGGCCCAGTCGTCAAAAAACATGATTGAGAAAGACCCATCTTATAGGCTTAAACTCACCTGCTTCTTTGATGCCCTCTACCAACCATTTTTTAAATCATAAACTGGAAGAAGACGCCAAAGAAGAAAATAGTTTTTAAATCTCCCGGATCGCTAAAAAATAAAAGGTGTTATTATTCCCGATCGGCCACAAGGATCTAGATATAAGATAATTCATACCTTTCAATCAGGTTTTTTCGAATAGAATCTTTAAAATGAGATTTGAGAACGCAGCTTATGCAATACTCCCTTCTTTGTTAATATTTACTGAGTGCATAAAAATTTAAGAAAATGATAAAAGAACGGAAGTTAATCATAATGTCAACTTGTCGCAAAAAAAGTGTCAGGGCAAGGTTTTTATATTTTCTTTGTAGCTTGTCGTTTTGTGAAGGAGTAAACGTTTAGTTATTCATAATGTCACTCCGTTGGGTTTTGAAGCCAGCGAAAGGCGTAACGCACGCAGTTTCGTGGGTCTTCAACGGCATCACCTATTATGCATCCACTCCTTATTATTCAGTGTTGGTTTTTAAAATAAAATTTAATCGAATTCTAATTTTCTTTCAGAATACAAGAACTGGACAATGGATTTTTCGAGAAGTTCGGCACGCTTTTGAAAGACAAAGATGCCGAAGCCGAAAAAGTCGAAGAAACGGAGGCTGAGGAAGAGGAGACTGAGAAAGAAATCGAAGAAGAGGAAACCGAAAATATTATTAATGACGTCATCGGCCTGAATGTAAGTAAAATTTTTGAAAAACAACAACACTTTCCCTAAATTAATTTTTTCCCCCAAACAATTGCTTTCGGTGATTTTTGATTTCAAGGTTCCGTTAGCATAAGGTTTCTCCCTTTCACACATCGAAACTTCAATCGTTCTTTCGTCCTTGTATGTGTTGACCTTTTTTCCGTCTTTAAAAAAAGCGGAGTAATGTCTAATAACCTAATCCCCAAATATCATCATGCTTTGCCTCGACTTGAATAGTTCTTTATATGTTTTTCCCGTAGAGGCGGATTCAAAGTGCTTCTGCCACTTTTTCTTTATTATCGTTTCGTTTTTTGGTAACCGAGGAAATCGAAAAATTCTATGATTAAGCCCAAAGCCAAACACTACTTGTCAGCCATTTACGGCTTCGTGAAAAAAGCTCCAACCAACTTTGACCAAATAAAATCTCTTATCTCAATGAAACTAAAATCTCTTATGTAAATGATCTCGTGCATTTTAGATTTCATGTTTTGAGAATGTTTATTTGAATGTCTGAGGGACAAATACGGTTTGAAGGTTTCACCTCAAGTAGGTGTAGTTTATTCTGGATAGGAAAGGTTCAAACGGCTCGATTATCCAAATGTAGGTTAAAAACAGCCACAATCTGAGAAAACATCCCGCCGCACAGTGGGCGCAATTTTCAAGTGTTTCATTTTACCATATCAGCACAATCTACGTATTTATAGGTGTCTAGAGGCCATTACTCAAGTTTCAGCCTTTTAGGGTGCCAATCATAGCTCCAGGAGCTGTAAATCTGACAAAAATCATGAAAAATTACTTGAAAAACTAGTTAGAAAAAGAAACCAAATTCATTTTATTGGGATCAAAAAGCACGGTTTTTTGATAGTAGTTCAACTTTAGAGGAGAGCATCCTCTTTGTGCATCCTTGTGCACCTTCGAAAAAGGTGCCGAATATTCACCAATTGTCTGAAGTATGAGCCTGTGAAAGAATTAGCTGCAGCTAGGCGCAGACCTTGAGCCTAAGACAGCAAATATCGGAAAAGCATGAGACTGCCTAGGTCGGTGAAGCTTATCGCTCTACGCTCCGCGTCAGCGGATTTTTCCCACTCATGTAGCTTTCAGCTAGTTAATGCGTTCAATTGAATCAGTCATCTCTACATCTCTGAGCAGTGACAGTAAGGTAGACAGTGTCCAGCTATGTCAAGTGTTAAGGTGAAAAATCGAGACCTGGTGGTCGAATTATTAAAATCACCAGATAAAAAAGTTGACTGCCTGTTGAAGTTTTTTCGTCTTTAGATGCTAAACAGTTTACAAAAAAATTGAGCTCTGTGGGATCATTAGTTCTCGAGATATTGAGGTTTTTCTATAAAAGGAAAAACCCGTTTTTCTCGAAAACCGTTCGGTTTTTTGATCTGAAAATAATCCGTTTGCAATTAGAGCGGCTTAATGGTTTGTCAAGATTCCGTCCCGTCGAGTGGGGACCCGCTCGAGTAGAAGTCAAGATTCCGTCCCAGGGACCTTTGTCCACCTTAAGAAGTTTTTTGGCTGAAGAAGTTTTTTGGGCTTATATTCCTCCCGCCTTGCGACGTTACACTAACATTTGAAGAGTTGAAAGCTGAAAAACCTATGAACAATATCCAAAACTTCAAATAAAAATACAAGAGCCGAATTCATTGCAACTGTATTCAGCTTGTATGCTTATAATGGCTTATAATTTTAAATTATATATTGTATTATTATAATAATAAATTATATAAAGGTTTTTGCTATTTATCCATGTTATTTAATGACGAAAACACCTTAAAAATTGGTCCTAAAGCCCCCTTGGCGGAGTCTTGCCCTGAACGCCCTTTACCATTTTCTGTGCGGGACGGAATCATGACTTTCTTAAAAGCGGGTAAGGGAGGTAGCGGGACGGAATCCTATGTTTCTGCTAAGCCGGTAAGGGAGGTAGCGGGACGGAATCCTATGTTTCTGCTAAGCCGGTGAACGTTTTAATGAGGGTCCGGGACGGAATCGTAAGCCTCCCTTTCATACATCTTTTGGCTTGTTTTGAATGTTTGACCCTCTGAAAATCTGACTTCACCATCGTGTTCAGCGAGAAAAATCCATAATAATACACTCTGTTCAAGCTTCTAGCATTTAATCCTGACGGTTGAGTGAATTTTAAGCGCAGTTTCTCGGTTTGGCCCCACTGTGCGCCGTGAATCAACGTCCACCAGTTTAAATTCACGGAAAAGGATACCAATTAGTCCTTCCGAATCCTTTCTTTCGACTTCTTAAGACTTCCAGGTCCCCCCCCCCCACTTCCGCCCCTTAAATTTTCCTCAGTAACCAGAAGAGCATAGCGAAATGACTCATCTAAAACAAACAATGAACGTAAAAGAACAGCCTTAAAAAAGTGCCTACATAATTTTTTTTTCTTATTAAAAAAAACCTAAAAATAAGAACGAAAATACTAAATTAAGATATTCACGTTATTTTAAAACCGGGCAAATAGACGAGTGAGAAATACGTTCCCGACATCGCCTTCATAAAGAACGACGACCGCGTATTTTGGCTTCTTCGTTTTCTTCTTCGCCGTTTCAAATTTCATTTTAAAATAACGAAGAGATCAAAAACTAAATTTCGACATCTAGTCTTGTGCCTTTTTTTTTCTCCCTCACGTGAGCTCTGACGCAAATAAAAAAATCTAAGAATATCTACCCTCAAAATTCATCGTACTTAAAAATAAAATTAATAATAATTATTATAATAAAAGGGTTAAACTTGAAAAAAAAAATGGAATAAAATTTAATCAAATTATTAATGATAATAATTGAGCCTTTAAAAAAAGAAGAAAAAAAATTTAAAAGTTTTCATTTATAGAAAAATTTGATTGAGAAACGGTTTTTTCAATAATGACTTTTTATGGGTTTATTATGGAGGGTTAAGGGGATGCATAATGTGGTCCAATAATAAACTTAAAAAGGAGTTCAAGGCCTTAAATGTTTACTAAGATTGGGAAGGCGCATGCTTCTCTTCTCGCCATATCCTAAATCCATGGTTCAAATCAGTCTAGATCCGGCCGTGATTTAATTTGCAAGTAATTAGACATTCAAAGGTGACGGGACGGGAAGTTGAGGGTGGAGTGAGCGCCGCGATGTCCCATCTTCAAATCCGCTCCGCCGCCGTTTTCACTCATTTTTCCCCTTTCCTTGACTAATCTAATAAATAAAAAATTATTTTTCAAAAATGATGGAAAGAAGAAAATCACTGAGTAAACTCCCCAAATTCAGGGGAGTTAAAAAAGACGAGCTTCAAAGGCAAACGACACTTTTGTTAGAGACGATGACTGTAAGTTGAAGGGGACCCAAAAGCAGTTTGACTTTGGCATTGGAAAATCTAAATTCTTTTTACGACGTTTATTCTTAATATTTGGCAATCGCATACTGGCTTCAAAGAATTTTCAACCCGATTTTTTTTTCTTTTTGAAAGTACAAGCCAACAACAAATTCTTCTAAATAGAAATTTGCAAATAATAATAGAATTTTGACGTTTTAGATAGACGAATTGTATGAAGAAGTTTTGTACGAAATTCTCCACACGGTTGGCTGTGATTCTGGCTATGACAATGATACTTTGTTTAATTATTTAAAAGATGCTTTTAAAATGGACGATGAAAAACATATCGAGGCTTTAAAAATTGCCAAGGAGAAAGAGGTATGATTTCATTTCTTTTCGATTTGTTTTCCTTATTTCTGATATTCCAGGCACCCAACATACTTCTCAACGTTGAAGTAATCAAAGCAAAAGACTTATACCCTAAAGATGCAAATGGTAAGTTGGGCTTTTCGAGAGTGCAGTGAATATTTCTTTTCTTCAGGTTTGAGCGATCCCTTTGTGACTCTGTATTTGGCAAAAAATGCGACACACCGATACAACACATCCGTCAAAACGGAAACTTTGTCGCCATCCTGGGAAGAATATTTTTCATTGTAAGTCCGCCGATTTGGAAGATGATTGCTTTATTTTCTTTTGTTTCAGACCTGCTGAAAACATGTCAGACGATATGTTAGCAGTTGAAGTTTGGTAAGGAAACAAATTCGTTTGACTAAATAGGACTAAGAAAATGTTTAGGGATTTCGACCCAGCTGAAACGGTGAAAGAGAAAATGACCAAAATAACAGGGGTGAAGGGTAAAAGGGCTGCGGAAACTAATGAAAGAAATCGCGGTCACAGCTTCTACAGGAAAGCATGACAATGAAATCATCGGATTCGTCAACATCCCGTTAAAGTCGATACCTTCATCTGGGCACGTCAAATGGTACAATTTGGAAAAGAAGTCTTCTCGGACTAAAGCAAGCAGAGGCGCAGTACAACTCAAACTGGCTTTCAGTTCGGAGAAAAACAATCAAGTCGCTGCTCAAGAACACAGACATCTCATGCGTCTTCTTGTCCTTCAAGAAATGGAGCATAATAAGGTAAAAGGAGATTTTGAAAAAAATTTAAATTTTTGCGCCTTTAGCCTGATTTAGAGACATGGGATGGGACGTTTACTGGACCAGCGGAAGTTATATTACGACAGCATGCTGCACAAAGCGGTCTGAGGCCCGCTGACGAACGGATGGCTCAATGGGTCGAATATTCGCTTGCACACGAACCAACCTCTCAACTTCAGACTTTTGTCCAACATCATTACTAGCATTGTTGATCCCTTACACAATGGCCTTTACTCCGACGACGAGGTAAATTAAAACACTCAAGAATTTTAAGAATTCCTAACTTTTCGTTTACTGCAGATAAGGTTGTTTTGGGACGGGACTAAAAGGCTGCTACCTTCAATTTTCACGAACCTCCGAAAGTACAGAAAAACGCCATTATGTGAAAAGACTGTTCTTGCTCAATTAGACTCAATGTTAAAGTAATAAATTTATTCCTCTTCCATTTCATACTGATTCAATTTTTAGTATAATCGCCGAACTTACGAAATTAGAACAACCAGATAATTTAGAACTTTTTCCTAAGACGGTGTACGGCTGGATCCCTGGCGAAAAGACAAATGATATTTTAGCAGTATTGAAGGGTGCTGTAAACAATCTGCTTTGGAGTGGTAAGGACGAATTTGTTTTTATTTACTTTTATTATTTCTTTTTATAAAGGTTTCAACAGACTCTCGATAACAATAAACTCACAGAAAACAACAACGACAGCAAACTGCAGCAGGCAATCAAAGTAGTGCAAGCCGTGAAATCTGACATCCAGAAGAGCATAGAATCGATGGATAAACCATTTTATACGTAATTATCAATATTCACAAACTAACTGTATGATATCCCATATTTTTGTAGGAAACTGAATGTTCAGTACTCCATGGAGCTATTCCAACTTTACGATGAAAAAGTAAGTTGGAGAACGTAAATTAAAAAAAATTTACAATAGTTTTTTGAGGGAGAAGAAAGGTTTGGAGTTGCTTAATACAGGGTCTGATCCAGAAGTAGTAGGACTGATTTTCTGTAGCGCGAACGGAGCGTCGTAGGGGGGAGCGGCTTTTTGGATGTTGTTTAGGAGACATTTGGGAGCACACTCATATTTTTTTCAGCCGCTTGGGGGCAGTAGTTGAGACAGTACGTAAGTTCCTGTGAACCTCTACAGGGTGACTTCGTCGAAGCCCGAGATGGAGAGAAATAATTTATAGGACTAATGGCTATTAAAAAAAAAACTAAAGCCGTGAGGTAAAAAATTCTTTAATAATCTTCAAAATAACACCCTTCCGCTTCGCTACACAGCTCATAACGCCTTTTCCATTCATCAAACGCCTTGGAGAAGTCTTCAGGGATGGTGTTCAGAACCTCGGTCGTAGCGTCTTGAACCTCCTGGATTGATCCGTAACGGTATTCTTTCAGAACTCTTTTCACTCGGGGGAACAGGAAAAAGTCCGGCGCGGCGGAGAGAAGTCAGGACGAAGAAAGGACACCGTTACGGGTTAATCCAGGAGGTTCAAGACGCTACGACCGAGGTTCTGAACACCATCCCTGAAGACTTCTCCAAGGCGTTTGATGAATGGAAAAGGCGTTATAAGCTGTGTAGCGAAGCGGAAGGGTGTTATTTTGAAGATTATTAAAGAATTTTTACCTCACGGCTTTAGTTTTTTTTTAATAGCCATTAGTCCTAAAAATTATTTTTCCATCTCGGACTTCGACGAGGTCACACTGTAGAGGTTCACAGGAACTTACGTACTGTCTCAACTACTGCCCCCAAGCGGCTGAAAAAAATATGAGTGTGCTCCCAAATGTCTCCTAAACAACATCCAAAAAGCCGCTCCCCCTACGACGCTCCGTTCGCGCTACAGAAAATCAGTCCTACTACTTCTGGATCAGACCCTGTATACGAGTATTCTTGTGGCCTCTTCAGATACAGCAGAAGAGTTTTTATAATATTTCATACGCTTGTCATGTTTTTCAGATTTGTGAAATCGTAGAGCCTTTGGTGACAGAAATTTGTTCGTCACTGAAGCCGATATCGTTCAAAGGAAGCTTTCCGGATATCCAAAGCTCAGAAACTGATTCGTTGGCGATGGGCACATCCCTATTCGAATTATACATTGCGTTACAGAGATGCCTTGCGTATGTATTTTTCTAAACTTCGTCATAAAATAAATTTCCGAATTTAGGTTAGGACAAGGGATGCTTCCAATTGACAATGCGGTTTTTAAGCTGAAAAATTTTCATATTTGGTTTCACAAGGGAGTCGCCCAATGGCTGGACATAGCGGTTTATAAAGCGATGCAACGAATAGACAAGGCAGTCGAATTGGACAAACTAACTCCTGTTGATGCGATGACAAAACATTCATCATCTGCAACCGACACCCTTTTTATATTCTATCAGGTAAAAAAAATCCTTTTTTTTTTGTGTAAACAAATAAGGTTGCCCCGAAAAGAGGAAGGGTGGGCCCAGGCGGGGGCTCAGCCATATTGCCTGAACTCCACATGAGTGCTAACTGTAATCCACAGTTCCCTAGATTAGCACATTTAAGGTTAATCGACAATTATGATTTCAGATTAAAATATTTTGGGCTCAACTTGCATGGCCTGATGTTGAAGGATCATACACGTTTGTGAATAAAATCATTGATGTAAGTTAAAAAACGCACATTAAAAAAATGAAACTAATCTTATGATTTTTTCAGGATATTTGTCGCTGCTCTGTATTTTATGTCGAAAAAATGGGAAAGAAAGTAGAGAAAATCGGAGAATCCGAATCGGCCTATGGGAAAAAATTTGAAGTTACAAATGAGGTAAGGTTTTTTAGGTTAAGTTTTGACTAAAAATTCTTTTTTTTAGTGGTGTCTTGCGATAAACAGCATCGACCATGTTAGGCTTTCGATTGAGCCTTTCGTAGGTGAACTTGGAACTGACGATATAATAAAAAAGCTTTCGGAAAGCAACGATGAAACTTCGGCACAAAATGCAAACAAACTTTGCTCCGGGTTGTCGAAAACTCCGTAGAAACAGTCTGCAGTCACATTATCGATTTGTTAGAAAGGCTTGCTCAAAAAGTAAGTTTTATTCTATTTAACTGACCTTCAATTTAATTTGATCCAGATGAAACCGTCGATCAAAAGATTTCTGATAGAAGGCGCCGAGTTAATCAACCAAGGAAACAATCACGTTGAACATCTTATGCAATACCTCGATGATAATTTGATGGCTTTAAATCAGAACTTGTCCGCAGATAATTTTGAAAGGATATTAAACATTTTGTGGGACTCCGTTTATGAAATTCTCACAGAAGTCGTTCAAGTTAGTTTAGAGGTAATGAATAGTACATTTTTTATGTATTTTATTAAAATTTGTATTGAGTAGAAAAGAAGGCCACCGACGTTTTTTGAGAATTTGGATAACACGTTGACTATTTTGGTCGGATTTTTCAAACAAACGGAAAACGTCGAGAAAAATGAGAGCTACAAAAAAATAAAAAACTTCTTAAATTGCATGGTATGAGTACGGATATGTTGATCCATCAGTATTATTTGGAAAGGCACAGAGACAGTAGCTCCCCAGACTGTCCATCTTGTGGGTTGCTTACAGTAAAAGTTCAATTTACAAACTACATGCTTAGAGTTGAAATTTTGAATGCTCGAAATTTAATGCCTCATGACTCAAATGGTAAGAAAAATTTTGTTCCATTAACATTTTCGTTACATTTTCAAAAAATTTCCAGGTTCATGCGACCCATATGTCAAAATAAATTTACTTCCTGAGGAAAAGTTTGTCGGAGTGGATCGGCCCAGGACAAAAACTCATAAGAAAAATTTATTTCCGTTATTCGATGAAACTTTTTCCTTGTAAGTCAAACTAAAAACTAAAAAGGGGGAAAAATTATTTTGTTTTTAGGCAGCTTACTAGGGAGCAGTTTGAGACGCCGAACGCTTTGGTGCAGTTCGTAGTCAAGGATCAGGATTTTTTCGGAGTCTCGTCGCAGTTCGTGGCCGAAACTTTCATTCCATTTACAGACATTCCAAGAACGACAATGGAGACATCGATTCACGAAATGAGCCAAGTCCACCTCAAACTGACAAGCCAAGCAGCTTTGGTAAGTCCTCAATTAAAAATTTAAACAATCAAGTTAATCATTCAGCCCTATGAACTCCTGATTTGCTAAAAAAATTAGTTTTTCTCTTTACTATCTGAAAGCTATAATTGAAAATTACATTATTTCCAGACTCAGAAGCAATGAAAGCGATTGACCATCGTCAAGGAGAGAAGCTCGCTCGAGATTTCATCAAGAGACAAAAAGTGAAAATGTTAATAAACAACAACAACGGAAACTAGCGCCCAAAATAACAATAATTGATTTAAGTTTGCCAAAGATATTCCCCTTTTATCGAAGTTGTCTCATATAAAAGTAAACAAAGTTCGAACACCTGGATTGTTCAATTTATATCGAAGAATTGTCTTGCTGGGTCTGATTCAATGTTTTATACTTTTTTTCCCCATGTGATACAAGTTTTTCTAATTATAAAAATAAATTTTAATTTAAATCATCAAAAAGTATTTCATTTTGCTTTTAAATTTTTTTAGTAAATAAACAACTAGTATTTTATTTTAGTTAGTTCTGGTATTATAAGTTTTAAAATAGTTCAAGAAAACTTTTGTATCTCAGAATAAAAATTGAATTTTATGTATTCTATGAGGTTCTAAAAAGATGAAATTTAAGTTTAAAGATTCCTAAGCTTCATGTTACTTTTAATTTTTAATATCAGAACCTCGGACTAGAATATTTTAACAAAAATAGTATTTTGTTTTTTAATTTTTTTGCTATACGCAAATTGATTTTATTATCAAACAATTAACCAACAACAGAGGAAGAAATGACTGTGTAATTGTTTAAATGTAATTGTAACTGTGTAAATGATGTAATTGTTTGATAATAAAATCAATTTGCGTATAGCAATAAAAATTAAAAAAAGTAAAGTAATGCCTTGGCAGCAGTTCTGTCATAAAAACCAACAAGGAGGTGGTGAGTGGCTCTATCTCTTAGAGAAGTGGCGGCGTGAGGTTTTTGGGGGACAAGTTGTCTCCAGCTTCCCGCAGTTTCCACTAATTCTCTCGTAGATAGGTCCACAGAGAAAAGATAGAAATGATTGTGATAGAGGGAATAGCTCACCTGACGAGGCTTATTAAGCCGAAACGCGTCGTGAGATACCCGTTATCACAGTCTTTCTTCCTCTGTTGTTGGTTAATTGTTTGATAAGTATTTTTGTATTATAAGTGCCTCGATTTAATTCAGGGATTCATTTTATTTTATGAGAGTGAAAATTTTATAATATAAAATAATCAATCGTTGGATTTTATTGTTTTAACCTATGAAATTTTTGAAAAATGAGCAGAGATAGACACTAAAATAAACCTCCAAAAATTAATTTGTGTAAAAATCCCTCCTTGCAAAAATAATAGAGCGACCAGTAAAAGATATCCACTTTCGCAACCTGCCCTTTTCTTCATAAACCTAGCAGATGAGATGTCTCAACCAATCACAAGCACTTATTTCAACATCTCTCATTGGCGCCATGGCTCACTCTGTTAACACAAAGCTTAATTATAGAAAGGTCTGTAAAAAATTTTAAGTCGGTTTATCAAGTAACCCATTTTTTAAAATATAATTTGCAAACTTGAAAGCGCCAGCAAGGGCAGAACCGCTACTTCCTCCTATAAAAAATGTAAGATTAGGAATAAAATTGAATAAGTTAACTTGCCGCTAAGGATTCCCTCATCTTTAATCAATTTCGAGCCATCGTAAGCGATTCTTTGTCATCAACTTTAACCCATGTGTCAACAACAGAATAATCTATAAATAAAAAAAAAATGAGATGAATAACATTAAAAATTTATTAGAGCGGTATTCACCTGATACGGTGGGTTTGAAATCATATCCTATTCCTTCAACTTCATAAAAAGTGACGTCGCTCTTATTTAAGGTCTGCGGCTCGGCCAAAATTGAACCATAAGGGTCAACGGCGACGATTTCTGCGCTTTTGAGATGCTCTTTAAAATATCGTCCGATTCCGGATAGTCCCACAAGTTCCAGCGCCTCCGACAACCATATCGACTTTCCCATCACACTGTTTCAATATTTCAGCGGCGGTTCCGTCGTAGTGGGAAAGGATTCCCCGCATTCGTGTACTGATCGAGAATGATCGAGTTGGGAATTTCTTTGTTTAATTTTTGAGATACGGCGATCAGACCTTCAGGCGAGTCAAATGCCGCTTTCGTCGGCGTCCTTACAACCTCAGCGCCCAAAACTTTAAGGGCGCTTACTTTTTCCTCCGACATTTTCCAGGGCATAACAATAATACATTTGTAGCCTTTAGAAGCTGACGCCATCGCTAATCCAAGACCTGAAAATAAAAGGTTTCAATTTAAATTCAGAAATCTCAAGAAAACATTACCTGTTGCCAGAAGTTGGCTCAATTATTGTCATCCCAGGTTTAAGAACCCTTTTTTTCAGCATTTCTATCATTCGCACAGCGATTCTGTCTTTTACACTTCCACCAGGGTTTAAAAACTCACATTTTACCACTAAAAATACAAATAACCATCAAAAACTCAAAATTCAATTTTTACTTACAAACTTCACACTTGATTCCTTCCATTTTGGGAAGCTTATTAAGTCGGACTAAGGCGTATTTCCGACTGCTTGGGTGATATCAGAAAGAATTGAATTCCTGTCTATTGCCCTGTAATCATTAATTCATCATTCAGTAATACTGAGGAGTCTGGGAGAACAAATTTTTATGTAATAGCTTTGTTCCAACCGCTATTTGAAACTCCTGGAGCTTGGATGCTCAGGACGTCAAATTTGACGTCGTTTGTCCATCAAATCTGAAGTCATCTGACGGCAAATTATACATGCAGAACCTTCTGCGCATGCTACAGAAGTTTCAACTGCGGTTGGAACAAAGCTGTAAATAACACTTCACCATAGCAGGGAGAAGTTCGGGCTGATCACCTCTTTTCTGCATGTCCTATTGGGCAAAGACTTAAATTTTTGCATCCCTCGATACTTAAAAAATTTTTGAAGAAAAAAAAATTAAATTGAATGGGTCCCAAGAAGGCATATCGTCGCGTTAGTTCTAACACCGGATAAGTCATTTTTTATCAATTTTGAGTACGGCATTGTTTCTGATTGGTAAATTTTGTGGAGAATCGAATTCCGTTGGTAGTTTAACCGTATTACCAACAGAAAACGCGTAGCTAACGATTTAGCCAACAGGAAATGCATTGATTCCAATGAGAAATTAATCCGTATTTCGGCTCTCCTGAAAACCTTGTAAAAATGACTTATCCGGTTTTAGAACTAACGCGATGATATGCCCTTCTTCCACTATCTTTACACCTTTTTATCCATACTGGCGATAAATATTTCCAACAACTAGCGTCTATGAGGACGCTTATTTCTTACCTAACCACCATGCATTATTCTCCTTTTTCCACGAAAAAACCAATATCAACAAATTTGCAACATATGCCCTTCTAGGGACACATTCAATTATTGTTCTTTTCAGAGAAAGTTCCCTTCGAAGGCAGCTCCACATTTCTCCACTTCTACGCAAGAGAAAATTTTAAGACTTCCATGTGCTTACCATCCCCCAACATTTTATTTGTACAACCTTTATCATAAAAAATTTATACTAACAAAGTAGGGAGATGAGAGTGGTGACTTTTCAGTCGTCCCTAGCTTCCAGGTGCATTTGCTTGGACGGTTCTTTGAAGTCTTCCATGTCGTCTGGCTTAAGATCAGAAACTGAACTGTAAAAAAAGAAATGATAGAAAAGCAAGCCGTTATCAATTTTGGCAACAAAAAAAAAAGGGGGAAAGAAAGAATATAGATATAGATAAGGAAACAAAATATAAATTATGTAATTATTTTTAATTTGAATGATTTTTTTTATCCTTGAACCCGCGTTTTAACAATTCGCCCCCCCCCCCTTTGAAGTTTATCTCAAAAAGTAAAATACTTTCAACTAAAACTTGCAAATAAGAAACATTTATCTTGCAATATGAATTGCTAATTTAATGAAGTGTACTTACATATTCAACAAATCATAAAATGAAAACTGGAACTTTTAAGGGAGAGAAGTTCGCCGGTAGTCAATCCTCAACAAATCATATAGTAATATTCAAAATAGTAGTTACGTATATTCAAAAAGCAACAATTAATCACGTGTGCTTGATTCGGCGTTGGTGAAGGATACAAAAAATACTGTAGGTCTCTTCTCTCTTAAGTCTCTAACTGTGACGTAAATAATGGAGTAGTTCATAAATCATGGTTTTCCATATAAGTTAAGTATTTACGATAAGAAACTGGTGATCTGGATCTCGCCCGACGGGAAATATCTTAAAGTAGGCATTTTTCATCCCTACTTTCGACAAGGTAGAAAAAATGGAAGTATTCGCCCAGCCAGGACACACGGAACGGGCTTGAACAACCCAAATCCCTATGATCAATTTTTTAACTTCATCAAAGTTATTGTGACTCCTTTCACGGTCGGGAATCTTACAAAACTGTCGTGAGGTATTTTTGGAAAAACCTTTGGCGACGGAAGTTATCTGGAGATTGATGAAGACCAGTGGTCATTTTGATTCCAAATGGTTCTAAAAAATCATTTCCAAAAATCGGTTGTCGAAAGTAAAATATTAACTGTTCTAGGGACGCCTCTGTTTCACACTACTTCACACCAAATGCACCAAATTCGTTGTATTTTTGGGGCTTTCGCCTTATTGCCGAGGCGCCCTTTTCAGAGCCATCTCCAAAAGAGCGGCCATACCAACAAATCCCTCTTTCGCCGATTTTTGTATACCAGTATATTTGAAAAGAATTTAATTTCATAGGTATGTAGTACATAGATATTGAGACTGCTATCACCGGTTTCGTAAAGCCTGGATGGGCGAAGACTTTCATTTTCTCTGCCTGGATACTTAAATTTTTTCCCGATAGTTGAGATGAAAAAATATTAAATTGCAAAAACCAACTTCAAGGGTATCGGTACAACTTTTCGATTTTGAGCTTGTTTTAAGAAATGAACGCACATCTTTTTTTAAAAAAGTATTTTTCAGTCAATAAAAAAATGATCATAGTTAGTATTGTATTACAGTATACTTAAGAGTAAAAAAAAGAAAAAAATTAAAAATCTATTCTACTCGTACTTACACTATTTTACAGATTTAGATCCTTTTTAATAAAAAAATTGATGAGTATGAAGTCTAACTAAACACTTAATAAATGAAGTTCTATTTTTCTTTTTTAAAAATGAAATAGGTACTTTTAAAAAAATGGATTCTAATGAATTCTTTGTTTATTTATCATGTAAAAAGCAATTATTCGTTTCAAATACTTCGTTTGAATCGGAAGAGACAAATTAAAGTAAATAAAAATTCGCTTTTTGTAAAAATTAAAGTTTTCTTCGCCCCTTAAGTTAATGAGACGAGGAGAAGTCCAATTTCGTTCGTTAATGTAAAGAAACTAAATACAGAAATGCCAAATCAAGTGGTTTTGACGGCCCAAAAATTGAATCTTGGTAAAAAAAAAAAAAAAAAAAAAAAAAAAAAAAAAAAAAAAAAAAGAGCGGACCCTTTGGCCGAAAATAAACGAAAAATGATTCAAATCTAAAATCAATTTCCAGAGCTTAAAATCATTTTAGGTTCATTGAGCCAAAATGGTTTTTAAAAATCAATCATATATTGCGAGTTTATGATAGAGATTTTTTTGTAGTTCAAAAACCAGTCAAAGAGGCATTTTTGGTAGGTGCGGATGTTGAAGATAAATAAACAAAGAATTCCCATGGCACAGACATTTTAAAACTTCAGTAAGCACTCTATCAACCGAAATCAACAACGTTTTTTACTTTTGAAATCGTATAAAATATGCCTTAAATATCACATAAGTTCAAACTAAGCAGGTCACTTAAAACAAAAATAAACTCGAAACTAGATAAAAATGCACTTTTGGCCTGCTTTATAACCGATTATTTTAGACTAGAAATTTATCGTTTTACTTCCTAAACCTAACGTGAAAACCCTTACAAAACAAAAAAAAATTGGGAAAACATAACAAAGATTTAACTTAAAGAGGCTTAGGAATTTCAATGCCATGGTTTCGAATCCGAGAAATGCATTTTGATTTGATGAGAAACGATTAACAAAATAGGAAGGATGAATCAGTCTTTGTTGTTCACTTCTTGACCGTATCGGATGTTTCCTTTTTGATTTTGAGTCCGTCATCGGGAAACCTCAAATCGTCGTATACTTCGGAAAGTTCGCTTATGTCGAAGTCTTCCGGCTCTTCGTCTCGTCCACGGGAATAATTCTTCTTCGGCGTCGGCGGAGGAGCCTTGCGCCTTCCCAGAAAGTATTCTGAAAAATTAAGTCAAGTTTAAAATTTTTTTCTTGAGGATACTCATTGGATTTCCAAATAAATTTAGTGAGTTTTGCCTCTGAGGGAGACTTAAAAATCGACCTTTTTGGAACTTCAATTTCTTATGGTTTGAGCCCAGGCGCAGATCAACATTTCTCGAGATTAGATATGAAGAATGTTAAGAAAAAGAATCCACTTCCACCTACTTTGGGCTTTGTGGTTGACAATTCATTGATTTTATAACCAATCTAGGAACGCGGTAGTGTCCCGCCCTGCCAAGCAAAACCCGCCATATGGACGTGGCGAAACGCGATTTTCGTATGTCTAGATCTCAGCACCCTGTTTACCGATTGACTTAAAATTTTATACAGGTATTATTTGGTAGGATATGAGTGAAGTTTGAAGGCGCCGAGATATAGTACTTCAAAAACCCGCTTTTCTTCAGTTGCTCAAGGCCTCAACCGGGGGACCAAACGGCTCGAAATCTCACACAAACTTCTATTAAAAAAAGCTGAAGATTGGGGGGTTAGTGATCCAGACTCCGAATTTTCAGCGAAATACACCCTTGAGAGTCCGCAGGGTGAAAAAAGACTCCTCACCTTCCTCGTGAAGCCTTAGGCAATTTTAAATGATTGCTCCCTTTGTGGGTGATCAAGGACTCTGACTCACTGCGAAGTACTACACCCTTAAGAGTCCGTTGGGCGCCAAACGCGATACGACGAACCTCTCTCCTTGTGCCCCATTTTCTTCGTGAAGAGGGAATATATAATTTAAAGGCGTGTTCCAGTTATGTATTACACACCACTCAGCATTATCCCTGATTTCCCTCCCTGTGAGATCCTCCGAAATCCTCACCACTTAAGCCTCCAGAAGAATTTAAATGTTGTTTTTTCCATCTCTGCATATAAAAATTACCATTTTGAGTGATTCGCAGGTTTTTTAATTTGATTTCACACACCTGAGAGGGTGTAAATACTTAAAAACGATTCAGACTATTACGAATCAGTTCTCACGAATCGATTATCACTTATTAACTTCGTCATGCATGCTGTTTTAAGGCGAAAACAAATCAAACACTTTATAGCATACAGTATCAGTTGACCTTCAATATGAATGCACAGCAAAATTTAAATTTTGCAACTAAATTAATAGCTAATATTAATCACAGAGTTCTGTTATACGAGAAATAAAGCATTTTAATCCTATTTAAATTAATTTGACGCTAAACCTTCAGCGAAAGTTATAGATTGGCTAAGTAGGAAAAAGCGACCAAAAGCCACTAACAAAAAATTGAGCTTGACTAGTTTCCCGAGAATGAAAAGTAACTTTTTAAATGACCTTAGGGTCTTAGCCAAATAATTTAAAAGGAAGTTATATAAACATACCCGCACTGTCAGCGACTTGAGCCGAGGGCTTTTTGTGGATGGGAAGTATGATCTGCCAGTTTTCATTGAAGATGTCCGTGTCGAGATTTCGGCGAGGACGGAATCGAGCCATCTCTTATGATCTTCGACGCTCGGCTTCCCGAAGAGGCATCGGTTGACGGATCTGTAGCGACGTCTCCTTGCGAGAGAAATGCGCCCCTCCATCGGCAGCATGAAATCCTCCGGGGCTTTCTTCGCCGGATTCTCGGGAGCACGAAACGGCGGCATTTTCACCGAAATTCCGAACCCACTTCACTGAAGACGTATTTTAAAAGCACGAAAACTAGAGAGAGAACAGAACTCACACGCAGGGTCGACGGTTCACGTGAATATGAAGGAGGCGTGACGTGTGCTCAGGCTTTTATAGAAAACGGAGGGGGTAAAACGAATCGGCGACCCCCACTACTTACCTCACCCTTCTAATTGATCCACATCTCACTTCATCTCCTGCGAATAAGTTTTGCAATTCTTCTTACCTTTTTAAATAACAATAAGATCAATATTGATTCAAATTACAGAAGACAAAGCAAAATTTCATCCAGCATTTGAACTCCCTCTTCAAAGATTCCCACCAAAAATCAAAATGCTTTCGCAAATTCGGAATTCCCATTTAGAATTAAGAAATTCCCATTAAGAATTTAAAAGATTTTTTTTACGAGAAGTTGAAATATAGAAGGTTCCTTGAGGGGGTGTATGCTAACTCCTAGAAGGATTGAATTTAGAGAGAAGATTTTGTATAAAAAATTCTGAAATCGGCAAGCAAAATTTTGGAAAATTGTAGGAAATTTCCAGGCCAATATCTATTTATCTTTCTTATCACTTTTAACTTTCTCATAGAGAAGTTACTTTGACACTCTAAACGTGATAGTCTGGAAAAGGGTCTTCTGGACCCCATGGAAAACTGATTAGTGATCATTACTGATCATCAGGTTGTCTGTGGAGCCGGCCGTCAGTCGCATTTTCGGATCACTTTACGGCCTCAATTTTCATCCGATTTTCACCAAATTTTCACAGACTCTTTCTTTCATGGTATCGGAAAAATATCGGGATATGTTCTAGAGGACTGTTTACCAGATTTTCACCAAATTCTCCTTCAACAAATTATGCGGTGCTTTCGTACATTTCGTGTGGTCTCCCTCGGCGAAGACTTTCATTTTTCTCTCTTGAGAGTAAAAATTTTGTTTACTTTGAAATGAAAAACTATTACGCCCTACTTTAAGCGGGTAGCTCCAGACAAGCTTTTTTTATATGAAGTAAAACTTGTAGTTAGAAAAAAGAAAGAAATTCATAAATTAGGTAGCGTTAAGGAGCGGATGGGTCAGAATGGGCGGAAAGATTATTTCGGTTTGTCAGTGGTGCTACGATATTCATGTGTTCACTTGAAAAGAATCTATGAATAATTCATAGTTTGCAAGGAGCATCTGCACACGCGTTCGGCGGCACTCGACTAACATCCTGGACGTCGAAAGTCGAAATATTGAAGGAAAAAAAAATTAAAAAAAAAACTTTACTACGTTCAATCAAAATAAAAGTATTTTTATTACTTAATTAAATAATTAATTTAAACGGTAGTCGAGTGGGTGTCAAATACGACATTCGGAAGTCGATCTTACCTCACGTAAAACGAGTCTCTCTCTGTTCGGCATCTTCGTCCTTGGACCTTAACGTGGGCGCAATTATTTTTCAGTTTTGTTTCATGTTTTAGTCAATTTGGCGCCAAAAAGAAGCCTTCCACGCATTTCCTCTTGTAAGATATCTATCTTTCTTCTCTTTCATTTAAGATCTTGGAATAAAATTGACCTTATGAGTAGCGGACTGGCCCTGAAAAACTGATAAAACGAAGGCAATGTCCTCTTACTGCCGAGAAACAAGCTTTTTTTGGGGCGTTTTTCACGACAGTTTCATCAGTTTTCCTCTATCTGCGGAAATCGGGTCTCTAGCTGTCTTTGTAACTGCAATTCAGCACGGTATGACAGTATTTGACCATTGAAACAGTCAAAAATTATAAGACTTTTTTTTAATGAAGAGACAAGAGTGTCCGATGGGGGTTTAGTTTTTTAAATGTTCATCGGCCACAGCTGCTCGAAACGATTAGCGTCCAATAGCCGGTATACTTCGGCCGACGGCGTAAGTTCATGGTGGGGGAGTGGATCCTGATGTTACCCCCCTCGTATCACGTCAGCTGTTTCGTTTTAAAACGCGTTATCTTAAAATATTCGTCCATGACCATAAACTATGAAGAGCGGAGACGGTGATTTTTTAAATGTTCATCGGCCACAGCTGCTCGAAACGATTAGCGTCCAATAGCCGGTATACTTCGGCCGACGGCGTAAGTTCATGGTGGGGGAGTGGATCCTGATGTTACCCCCCTCGTATCACGTCAGCTGTTTCGTTTTAAAACGCGTTATCTTAAAATATTCGTCCATGACCATAAACTATGAAGAGCGGAGACGGTGATGCGTCACGATAGCCAACACCGGACGTTAATTATTTAATGAAAGATTCTTTTCATTTATTAAAACAAAAGTGAAAACCTTCAAAGTATATTGCCCCTGTAGAATCATTTTATTTTTCCTCGTCCCGAGGTTGAAATTCGACCGTGTAGGAGAGACGACACCTACGGTTTTTCTTTTTAAGGATCACAAAGCCATACAAGAAAACTCGTTTCCTTCATTAACGCCTACTTAGTCTACAGAAATATGTAAAAACGGAATCTAGTCATTATGAGCATTTTGGCCGATTCCTTCAAGTGAAGTCGGACGGATACTCCTGATTTTTCGTTCGTTTTCTGACGGTATCGACTTTTAAAAAAACAAAAGTTCATGATGGAGAAGAATCGTTTTATCACTCATGTTTACGTCTGAGAGCAGAACTTGAAGGGCAGATGGAATGTTTTCAGCGTTTTGACAAATGATTTGTAAATAATAACCATAACGGTCTTTGATTTTTATCAGATGGCCGAATATTTACTGCAGATGCGGTCCGTAGAGGAGGGGCGAGGAGGATTCGGACCGATGATGACGGAGGGGATGCCTTTAAAGAGTTAAGATGGAGTGATAAGTGGTGACTGGTGAGCCTGGGGACGGGGTTGCTTTTGTTCACTCCGGAGGTAACGGAGCGTTATCGAGATTCCGTTCAAACAAAAGGCTTACGTTAGCGCTACTTGTTAATGTGAGGGCAAATATCACATCTGTCACACGCGTTTCAGCTTAAAGGACGACTTCCGAGTTGCACCCATATGGTTAACTAATCAGGACACAGTTTTCTTCCGTTTAGAAAAAAAAATCTTCACCCAAAACTCGCAGGTAATCAAGTACCATTTGCAAGCTTAAAAAAGTAATCTCTGTAGGGATTTTTTTCAAACACGTTCTATTTACGTGTTGTTTAAAATTTCAAACGGCATATCTACAGCATGGATATTTATTTTCCAATCAAGTTGACCCTTTGTCTCCGGTCGTCCAAGCAGTAAATGAAATCCTTACAAAGCGTGCAGCGTATAAAAAAAGAGGGGGTTTACACATTCAATTCACTCAACTGGAGCAAACCATAACAAAAAACTATAATGGAAAAAAAAATTAGAGAAGAAGTATAACGAAAAGCGAAGGTAACTGAAAGCACTGGTCCTCAACCAAAAATCCCCCGGTCATTAACCACTAGCGCACACATACAAATTTACTTCCTCAATTTATTTTTTTATTTTACCGTTTATCAATCAAGAAACGTCCGTTTATTGATCAGGAAATGCCGAGTAAGTAAATAAAAGTTCAACAGAGGCAGAAAACCTTCTCGGTAGATCTAAGATAGACCAAACATTACGGCCGTTGAATCTTCCGGAATAGATGAAGCTGACGTTGTGATCTATAAGTTTTTCACTCTACCTGGTCATTAAGACCGTTCAAAGGTTAAATAGGTACCCTTGATTTTGTGTTATATTTTTATACCACCTGGAGCTCTTTAAACATATTTGAGTGGATCATATCTAAAAATGACAAATCACGTTTAAACAAGACGTGATTCATTGATTTACTTGTCTGGGAAGAATAAAAAAAAATAAGATCCAACAGACAGGAACAAGGAGATAAAAGCGGGTGCTTTTTACTTTTCTCGAAGTGAACATATTGTGATACCCTCAACAGACAGTTTTTGTAAATGGGTCTTAGAATACTCCAAGTTCAAAGCTCGGAAGATGAAATCCTCATCATAAAAGTTTTCCGCTATTTTAACTTTTTCAAAGAGACGATCTTGTACTCTGAACGGACGGTTTTTGGAAAAGTGTCTTCAAAGACTCCAAAATTCAATTTTTCCGCCTTAGAAGTTAAAAACCTCCTGATAATATTTTCCTGCCCTTTTAACTTTCTCAAGGAGAAGATTTTACAATACCCTGGACAGACGGTTTGGAAATGGGTCTTCAAAGACTCCAGAACTCAAGGCTCGGAAGTTGAAATCTCCTCATAAAATTTTCCCGCCCTTTTAACTTTCTCAAAGAGAAGATATTGCAATACTCTGGACAGACGGTTTTGGAAATGGTCTTCAAAGACTCCAGAACTTGAGGCTCGGAAGTTGAAATCCTCCTCATTAATTTTTCCGTCCTTTTAAATTTGTCAAAAAGATGAAGTAATACCCTCGATATAGACACTAAAAATTCAACGATTGGAAGATGAAATCCTCGACTTAATATTTTTCCTGCCGCCCTTTTAACTATCTCAAAGAATTGAATTGCCAAACTTTTTTTTCTTTCTTTTTTTTTTGCGTAAAACAACCACCGATCCAAATCCAGTTAACATGAGAGCCTGATTGCCTTACCATAAGTTTTTTAAAAAAAAATCGAACAATGAAATAATGGCTTTTGAGTAAACAATACTTCTTCAGGTTTCATACCGTTTACGTGATCGAGTTGTCGAAGGGTAGGTTGGGGGGGGGGGAGTTAGTTGTGGGTGTATGTGTAGGTATATGGCATATGTCGTTCCTTAATTGTCCTAGTCAAACAGCTGAGAGAATAGTCACGCTATAATCGGTTTCAATGCTTGTCAATAACGCTTTAAAATACGTCGTTTTAAGTCATAAACTTTATTCCCCTAGTCTAAAAAAAAAAAATTTCTTAATAAATAAAATTGTCATGAATCCAATAACTTTTTTCAAAGGGTTTAAAAAAAAAGGGTGTAAAGAATTCACGCAGTTGGCGCCCAACGGGAGGCAAGCAGGAAATAAAAAGGTTTGCCGATATAAGATAAAATAAACAAACACGATGGAATTTAAATGCCTTTTTAAATATACGGGCAGATTTGTTTTCTTTTCATTTCTCTTCACTGGAATCATCGAAGTGGAGTAAATGGAAGCAATGAGGGCTGCTTAAAAAAAAGGGGTGACTAATAATAGAAACATGTGGATCAACAATCGTTTAAAGATCTCATGGATCATATATTCAAAATTACCAAGGATCAACATTTGGATTTGGAGGGATCAACATGACAGGAGCTTCGTCTGATCTGAGCAAACAATAACTTCAATTTTAAACATAAAAAAAAACTTGATTGCGATTTCAATGTGAGGTAGCGATTAGAATGAAACAAAAGTCTAAAGAATAAGACAGTAATTAAAGTCCCTTTGATTAAAGGCTAATACAATACAATAGAAGAAGCCGTTAATTCCCTTCTTCTCGGTTTCCTTTTGTATTGAAGGATTCCCTCTCATCTCATTATAAATTCATTGTGATGTCTCCTATGGCGAGTTTTCGACCGTCTTGAGCGCAATTTTTGTTTTCTTTAGTCTCGAGATGTTTGACAGCAGAAATTCGTAGGTACTGTTCGTTTCCCCTTGTCAATTACAAATCGAATTCGATTAGAAGGCTTTTATTCGGTGTCGATTTCGCCTTTCGACTTTTTAAAACCCACCTGGATCCTTTCTTTGAGAATCGTGAGTTGAAATGTTGAATTGTAACATGCTTTCAATAATATGGAAGCTCCCTCTTGAATGTTTGTTCCGAATCCAGAACTATTTAACTTGTACATGTTTCGGGAAGATCTACCCATTCTCAATCGAAGAAAACGTAGCGGGGAGAAAAGTACTGGCTTGGCTGAGGGAGTACAGGCAGCGGTCTTTCCTTAATACCCTCGAAAGTAGATAGGTCGTGGGTTCGATTCCCACCCTGGAGCATTCTCTCTCCAGTCCCTGGTGCTTGAGGAACCACATGGAACGGCGAAGATTAGCTAGGGGATTTGTAACTAATCAATTGTTACAATAAAAGCAATTATAAAGAGTATTTGGTAAAAAATTTTAAGACAGAGTGCAGATCTACGCCATATTTGCGAATTTCGAAAAGCGTATGACATTTTTAAGAAAATACGAAGTGTGTGAAAATCTGGTGAAAATCATCAGAACATCGCGGCCGTCAAGTGTTCCTGGAAAAACTGGCGATGGCCTGCACGACAGATACTCGTATTCTCATGATCTGTAAAAATCACTAAAACATTTTCCTCTACGGTTTCTGGTAGTGACCGTTTCCGTGATTCCACCATTCATTTTTAATAAGTGACAAATATTTTAAATAAATAATGATACGTTCGGTGAATAAGCGAGGGAAATATCCGGGTCGTATGTAATTAAATGTAGTTTGATAGGGGTGTTTGGTTTATTTGATTGCGGCCTCGTGTCGATCACCTGCTTCGCTTTTTGGCCTATGGGCCGTACAAAAGGTCTTTAACGGCGAATACTCGGCCAGCTGTAACCACAAAATAACCTACCAATTATAGCCGAACAATGCGGTCCAGGATATAACAATACTAATTATAATGTGCTTTACCAGACTCGGGGGCCCTTTTCCAGCTTTCGCCTTTCCAATCATCTACACACAAAACCCTTTAACCACCCGGATATGTAACTGTTCTTTCCTTTATAAAAAAAAGTCGATTCTCTAATTTCCAGTATCGTTCACTCACTTGTTGAAATTTAAAACAAGTCTGATGGTTGACAGCGTTACAATTTTTGTTCAATTGTTTAGAAGTTCCTCCGATTTTAATCAGCAATATCTGAGTTTAAACTTAAAATTTTTGGCAAATTTTGAAGAGGACCTAATGAATATTTTAGCACGAATAGGGAGTGTAGGAATGACCAGGGCAGAACGATAGTCATGACATGACAAAAAAAGTACTGGTTTGAAGAGCTTCCAACGAAAACCACCTTAAAGAGAAGTATCTATATAGGAGGGGGAAGTATAACGGAGGGGACGTAAAACGTAGGGGGAAGTATATGGGAGGGGAAGTATAACGGAGTGGAAAGTATATGGGAGGGGAAGTATAAGTGAGGGGAAGTATATGGGAGGGGTAGTATAACAGAGGGTGAAGTATAACGGAAGGGGAAGTATAAGGGAACGAAAGTATAACGGAAGGGGATGTATAAGGGAGGGAAAGTATAAAGGAGAATTTTCCAAGTTCTTTTTTTCGAAAATTTTCCGGGTTTTTTTTGTCAAAAAAAATTTTATTTTTCGAAAAATTTTCCGGGTTTTTCTTTTTTTCGAAAATTTTGTAAATGTCAAGGTAGAAATAATGGGCTCTTTGGCCTAGGGATGTGCCTCTCGTAAAGGGTAGAAGTACGAAATTTCTCCCTTCAAAAAAAAAATTAATAATTAAAAAGTGGCAATTTTTTTACACCAAAAATTCTTAAAAAACATAAGGAGTAATTGGTGGAAATCTGGTGAAAATCGGACCAACAGTTCGGCCGCAGCGAATTTTTTAAAATTTCAAACAGACATATCTCCGCCATTTTTTCGAAATTCAAAAATCGCCCTCGTTACATTCTTGTTCACCGGCTTAAGAATTTTGCGTGAAAATTTGGTGAAAATCGGTTGAAAACTGTGGCCGTAAAGTGTTCCGGAGAAAAATGCTACGGCCGGCCGGAGCCACAGACAAAGTTGAGATCGGTAAAGATCAATATTCGATTTGACCCTCCGGACCCCGGAAGACCCCTTCCCAAAAACCCGACGTGGAGGGTATCACAATAACTTCTTTAAGGAAGTTAAAATCTTTTCTACTCTTAAGTCCTAAGCGTATAAATATAGGATGTAGGAAGGTGGCGGTTCCTGTGATTTAAGTTGAACCCCTACAGAAAAGCCGCTAATAGGTGGGGTAAAAAAAAGAGAGAGTATGCGGCCAGCTGCTGGACATCGTTAAGACGTCAATTCGATAAATCTCACGTAAGAAGGGGCGATGATTGTATGATAGCACATCCAAAGCTGTTGGGAATATTAAAATAATTAAAGAAGCGTTGCGGTTGCGGTCTAAAAAACCGACTCCGAGGTTTCTCCCGCCTCCACATCTGCCCGTGCCGTTCAGCTGCCCCGAAAAATAAACAATAAACGATTACGTTAATATTACTATGCTTCGAAGGAGACGTAATTGATTTCGGGTGCGGCGATCAACGTTTCGATCCTAATTGGAGATGTTATTGATACGGCTGAGAACGGATGGTACTGACTACTCCGGGGTCCCCACAACCCGGTACGTCTCCCACAAATGCTACTTCCGCTCTCGTTTTAATAACTGCTAAAACTAAAAAACAGTTTCAAGAATTTAATTCCATCTGTGGCAACATTGCACTTTTTTTTTCCATCTTCATTAACTACATAGAAATGCTCTAAAAAGAAAATAAATCTTGAAGCACCAACATTAAGTATAGTAATAATAATAAAAAGTCATAACTCATGTGAGGTTGGATTTTAACTTCCTTAAAGAAGTTATTGTGATACCCTCAAAGTCGGGTTTTTGGGGAAGGGTCTCCCAGACCCCGGAGGGTCACTTCGAATATTGATCTTTACCGATCTCAACTTTGTCTCTGGTTCCGGCCGGCCGTCCGTCCGTAGCGTTTTTCCGGAACACTTTACGACCACAATTTTCAACCGATTTTCACCAAATTTTCACACAAATTTCTTTAGCCGGTGAAGAAGAATGTAACGAGGGCGATTTTGAATTTCGAAAAAATGGCGGAGATATGTCTGTTTGCAATTTTAAAAAATTCTCTGCGGCCGAACCGTTGCGTTGGTCCGATTTTCACCAAATTTTCACCAATTACTCCTCAAATTTTTAAAAAATTTTTGGTGTAAAAAAATTGCCACTTTGTAATTATTATTTTTTTTTAGTAGGGAGAAATTTCGTACTTCTACCCATTAAGAGAGGCACATCCGCAGGACAAAGAGCCCATTATTTCTACCTTGACACTTAAAAAATTTTTCTAAAAAAGGACTTAAACATTTTTCAGAAAAAACTCTATAAATAAAAAGTTAAAACCCTCCCTTATACTTCCCCTTCTTTATACTTCCCCTCCCGTATACTCCCCCCCCCTTTATACTTTCGTTCCCTTATACTTCCCCCTCCTATATTGTTACTTCTTTTTAAGGAAGTTTTCGTTGGAAGCTCTTCAAACCAGCACTTTTTTCTCTCATAGATTCGAAATATAAATTTTTTTTTGAAAAAGCCGTTGAACTCGAGGGTGGAATAATCGATGTAACGTATTATTGGATGAAAGGCTTATAAAATTATTTTAAATTAGCGTGAATCTCAGCTTATTAAACTAAAAAGGATATCATAGGAATATCATTAAGGCTGATTAGTCATATCCTGATGAAGGTATCTAATTGCTAGTAAGATGCCCTCGCCACTACTACCCTGAACTGCTTGATAACTGCTGTACCCCATAAAAGTTCTTCAGTGGACATTTAAATCTTATCATAAGGCTCATCCGACAGAACTGGAGTGCATCAATCCGCAGGTGGTCTTACATTTTAAAGATCTTTCCATTGTTTTTGCATAAACTTTATTTTACAAAGAAAAGGGTCGCTAATTAATTTTTCTAGAAAGCATAGACACTTGATTAAAAAAAACTATGAAGGGTGTCTTTCTATAGGGTTGGTGGGAATGACTAAGGGAATATTCACTAATCGGTCCAACTACCGTGAAATTGGGCTTATAGACTAATGGACTGTTGTCCGACTCTTTTATATTGGCGACCCCAAACGAGTGAACGAAGGGTATACTGGTACCATTATAAAATTGAATCATAGGGGGAAAAAACACACAGAATATCTTTTTTAACGGACATAATTTATGAAGCGTATCTACGCAATTTTCGTGGGTTAAAGCCAATACTGAAGACAAGGTGACAAAAGCAAACGCAACTGCGACCCACGAGCTTAACGTCGCTACCTATTGCGAACCGAGGCTTCCATGTCAAACTGAACAGCATGTTTTACAGCATCGTCACATATTCGCTTTCATTGGAGGGTCGCAGTTGGTCTCCTCCGAAGCAAAACTGTATGAAAAAAGCAGGGCGATGTTCCAGTATCCCTTCTTGATCCTCTCGTAATATCCATGCGATTTCCAGAAACCCGAGTGTATTCCTTTTGAGAAAGTAGATGACTGCTTCACCCTCTGGCGTGATTTGGGAGGAGTGTCTGAATCTGAAGCGACCCTCTGTAAGAAAACTTGTTCTGTTGAAGTGTTATTGTTGTGGGCAATCCCTCCATATTGTCCGAAGAAAGGACCCCACCGCAATCTTTTTTTTTTTATAACTAATGAATGTTATTAAAATGGTAATTTGAATATCATTAGCCGAATCTAATGTAATCTAGACGGATATTGTCGTGGAGTGGACCCGACAAAATTAGAAGGCAGATGCGTTGAAGGGTTACGGTTTTCGAACTTCAGTTCGCCTAAGGGTCGCACCCTTGACACAGAAATTAAAGCTAAATTTTAAGCTCATTTTTCCGCCCTACATTCTAGTGGGCAACGATTTTTTTTTCATTACAAAAACCAGTTGCTCCCTTATCAAACTCAACGGAATCCTGTTTCTAATTGGTGAAAAATCAACCGGGTAGACCACTATCGTCATTGAAAAGGAAATTTTTTAAGTAATTTAGAGAAAAAATGAGAGTGAGTTTTTGACCAACAAGCAAATTAATATTCCATTTTTTAATTCGCAGCTTTGAAGAATGGACGTTTCCAGGCAAAAATTTCCAGCAGAAGAACCGAGAAAAATGCTGAACACCCCAGAAACAAGTGGAGTTTTTTGGTTTAAAAAATCAAGGGAAAAAGGGTTTTCTAGGATGCGAGTGGGATGATCTGTGGGCGCCTTTGCAACTCAAAATTGAGGCCTGAATAAAAGGTTTTATGTATTTTTAAAAATCCTGGGATAAAATCCTATCTCCATTATAGGTAGAGTTTTTTTTGAAAAACTTTGGCGAAGGAATCCACTAGTCGCCAGAGTTTTCTTTGATTTTTTGCTAAGGAACACCCCTGTTTTCTGGCATTTTTTTTCCGCTTTGTCCACATTCGACAAAATCTATGATTATGATAATTATATCCAAGCGTGGTTAAGGCTCCTTAATCCTTTCGAGACCGCAGGCCATAGTTGCCATTTGCGCATGTCGCTTGGAGACCCTAGGCGACTGTAGTTGCCCAGCGGGAAGCCTCTCTATCTCTCTAAGATATCTTGGCTTCCCGTGGCGCTAGCGACATGCAAAAACTGGCCATCTGTTGGGGAAGAAATGAACTACGTGATGATCGCATCACTTGTCGCTTTCTGTGCTTTGCTGGGTGCTGGGAGCGGTCGGGGAGAAGTGCTGCGCCAGTAGCGCAGAGAATCCGGCGTCAGACACGGTCTCGAAAGGGTTAAGGAACCCTTTTTTAAAAATTTCCTTGAAAATCCTTCGGCTTGCATTGGCAAAATAAAAGGAATCCTTTCGATTTTCCACCGTACCTAAAGGAATCCTTGAATGGAAGGCTCACATTGGCACATGATAGATATTTACTAAAAACCTTGCCAAAATTAAGGAACGGAAAAGGTTCATCACATAATCCTCCGGTATTAGAGCATTTGTTGTTAGAAATAAATAAGCCAAGAATATCCCATTCCAACCAGCTGACAATTCAGCAATAACATGACATAACGAAGAAGAAAAAAAGCAACTTTTTTATTTTTTCAGGATTTATTCGCATTTACAAGATTTATTTTAATTTAAACAATTACAAAAAGAAAGAAGGCGAATAAAATTTAAGAAAGAAGTAACAAATTGGCAGATCTAAAAAGTCGACTTGTAGGAGTCAGCCTTGAAAGGGAAATCAAAAAAGATACATGAAAAGTTCAAAAAGAACCCTAGATACCTAATTACACACAAAAAATTCAGAGTTGTTAAATCTACGTCATAAATTATGATTGATGCACAAAAAAAATAATATAAAACTGACAATAACTAGAACTCATTTTAACATTTAACTCATATTTATATTTATGAGTTAACATTTAAATATAAATATGAGTTAAATGTTAAAATGAGTTCTAGTTATTGTCAGTTTTATATTTTTTTTTTTAACAATAGACGCATGACTATAACTCATTAAAAATGAAGATTGCTCTCAAGGTTAAAAAATAAAAAATAAATAATAATAATTAGAATTTAACTTAAACTTGAGCATAGCGATTAATCCAAAGATGAATCTAACGATAAGCCTTCATCTTCATCTTCAGACAATTCGTCATCCAGCCATTCCAGGCTGAGTTCAGGCAACGGTTCAGGCTCTAAGTCCAATTCAATCTCAGGAACAGGTTCTTCTAGATCCATTAAAACAAGTTCTGAAAGGGGGGAAATAAAACATTAAATTAATAAAAACAAGAAAAAAATATAGGATGTTCAATCTATAATAGTTAAAGAAAATCTGGAGAAGATTTAGTGTGAAGAACGGGGGTTCTCAAGGGATAAGAATTTAATCACGAAGTTGGTTCCTATATGTAACCAACAGGAAGAGGTAAAGGTAAAAGTAAATTAAAAATAATTTAAGTCAGCACTTGTTGAACTCAGGAGTGCAAATAACCAAATAGACATAATGAAATATCAAAATTAAGAAGATTTAAAAATAAAAAATAATAATTACCAAATTCCGGACGTTCAAAAGCATTTAATTTTCCATGGAAACCAAAAACGAAGTCTCTCATTTCCTCTTCTGTTGGACGCAGATCAAGTGGAATAATGTCGTAGAATTTGTCTGAAAAGAGGGAGAAGAAAAAAGTTTCATTAGTAGAGCAATTAATGAGCACATTAAAGCAGCAATAACTAAACAACATTTCATCCATATCTCTAAAAATGAATCGAAGATGAGCGAACAATACTCAATGAAGGTAGCCTAAAAATTTCTTAAGAAACTAAAAGGAGACCAGAGGGCATTTAGTTTAAAAAACGTACAATTTTGGGAAATAATGGTTGGATGAAAGGGCAAAAAGCTCTTTAGGGACACTCCTTATAAGGTTGACTGTCCTTAGATAAGAATTGCTATCGGGGGAAGGTAGTCGATGCAATTTTCAAATACTGAAGCCTTCCAACAAATTAAGTGAAGAGAGAGATTTATGGCCACAACGGTGAGAAAATTTACATTTTTTAAAATTTGTTAAAGGTGAAAAAGTCAATAAAAAGGGCCAGGAGTCCTGCTAAGAGGGAGTTATAAGACCTAAAAGTCCACAACTACAGTAAAAAAGGAGTTTTCTAGTGGGAAAACCCAGAAGAGCTTTGAAAGATTCAATAAAATTTTAGTTTTTTTGCCGAAAGAGCCAAAAAAAATAACTGGAAACCATATGAAAAGAAGGTTGGTTAAAACCAAGGTGACCTTCCCATATCCAGTTGAAAGAAATTTTTTTTTAAATTGGTTTAAAGCCGACCTTACACGATCGCTTTTTTCGTCGTTCCAAACCGTCGGGTAAAATGGACCAAAAATGGTGGGGGAAACTGTCGGGTAAAACGGACGGAAAGTGGTGGGGAAACTGTCGGTTTTGAATCGGCTCATTGTTCTCGTCAAGAAGACATCAGGGATAACCAAACTTTTTTGCATGTTGACCCCTTATACCCATCAAAAAACCTAGTAACTCAAGAAATCCTATATAAAATGAGATTTTTACTAAAAAACCAACTAAAACTTCTGAAAGTTTGGTAAAAATTGAGGAAAATTCGTGAAAATAGGGTGTATCCTTCTAAAAAATAATCTAGGAAAACTCCTAACGTTCTAGTAAAAATGTGGTTTCCCAGTCATCGTTCCAAACCGCCGCGGCCGGGTTTGGTTTCTGTTCAAGACAGATTTTATATCCGCCGTCCTAACCGACGGTTTTCGCCCTCAGACGATCGAGTTTTCCGACGGTTTGACTCCGCCGGCTTAAGGATAAGTAGGGAAAAAATCCAGCGAAAAGATAAATCCTTTGAACATAATTCCCCACTTATTTTTTCAAGCACTTTCCGCTTTCATTCGGCTAAGATGTCGATCCTAAAAAGCTTTCTGCCCAAAAAAAGTTTCATCCTAATGACCCAAAACTTGTGGATTCCTAGGGCAGTTACAGCTAACTAACTAATTTTAAATTAATTATGATCTTAATATTCAGGTATATTATGAAAATTAAAGAAAATTGCAGTAACTCCAAATGGATCATCGAACAACCTAAGAGAGAAAAGGGTCAGATGCAAGTGGCTGACTACAAGGAAGACGGTAGCTTGGCATTTAAACTTCTTAAAGTCATAGTGTTGTAGGACAAACGGCACAAGAAAAGTGAACCCGTCATTTCAAGTCAAATAACGAACATGTGAAAAGCTCAATTTCATCCAGAACCGACAAGCCAAAAACATGTTTGAAGTCTATTAGAGCCATGAAATTGAACTCACCTTCTTCCTCCAACTCTGGATATTTAAGCGAAAACTCGTAATCGATGAAACCATCATCATCTGACAAGCTCGTTTCCGCCTGGGGCTTAGAGCAGCGAAGTCCCGACGGGCTTTTTTCACGCACCTCCTTCTTGAAATCCAACAAATTCGTTCTCACCGCGAGAGGAGACCGACGTCGCATACGAGTCGGAGAGCGGCTCAAAGCCCTCGATTTTCCTTTAAATTTAAGTTTAGGATTAATTTAAAATAGAGATGAAAACGGTTTTACCTTTTAGCGAAGGAACGCTCAAGGAGTTCAAGTTGGCCTTGTGAACGACTGCCCCATGGACCAGATTTTCTTTTATAATTAGCTCATCCATTTTAAATATCACGTTTGATTTAAACTAAAAGAAAGATGATTAAAATGAGAGAGGATTTTCAGAATACGTGGTAGCCGGTCGTTGCGGGGATTCAAATGTTCGAGCAGGCCTTTATCTTTCCACGATGATTGGTTAGAATGCTAGAGGTCTCGTTGGCAACTAGCAATCCCCTCCATGTGACGTCAAGTCCCGAGTTAATGTTAGTCGACAGAAGATACATTCAGATAGATTGGCTAAGGTAAAATGTTTTACTCTCTCTTTTAATTAATAAAATTGTTAAAATTTAATTATAATATTGTAGTATTTTTCTTTTAGATGCACAACTACCAAAGCCGCTGTAGCTCTTTAAAAAATTTCGGTCATATAGAAAAATTTTCCTGGAAATTGGGGTCCTAACTTGAAATAAGGCCATTAGCGACGATGAATCGTGATGCAGAATGCAAAGATGCTTGAATTTGTGTTAGTTGGAATCTTCGGACAAAAAGAAGTGGAATTATAAATTAAGGAAGTTAAAACTCTCTTAGGTCGATTTTAACGGATTTTAGAAGGAAAACCCTAAAATTTGACATTTTTTAAGATTGTCAAAAATGGTCATATGAAGGTCAAGTCAACTTGAAATTTTTCGAAGATTACGAATCTGAAATAAAAAATAGGGGTTTTTATTTGAAATAACGAAGTTAGGTTCTGTTTGGAGCACCCTGTATATCCAAACGCATTTTAAACTTCACCATCAAATTCTTCGATTTAAATTAAGGGGGGTTCACTTTTAACTTTTTTTCATAAAACCACTTTTTAATGCTCTCCCAGAGATATGCCATATAATGACTTATATTTTCTTTCTTTTGATGGTGTTATTGTGATACTCTCGAAGGAATTCTATTTCGCTAATTAGTTAAAATAATATTTATTTTACTTTTCGTTGTTAGTTATCCTATTAATTTTATCCACTTTCGTGGATGGAGTCGACAGGACGTCCACAAAGCCCTCAACGCATTCTCTTGGACACACTATGAACGTCAGTGCTACAAAAGGGCTGATCTATTACTGCAAGCTGTATTACCTTAAGGTTTGCAGAAGACTATGTCTACAAATTAAGACCTAAAGAACTTAATATACGTCCGAAAAGTCAACCATTATTAAAAAACCCCAAAAATACAACAAGCGGACGACCAAAAAGAAATCATAAAGAACTTAACTATAAAATTTATTCTGCGAACTTTCTAATTCTACAGCCATGATTATCCATGATTTTGTAGATGATAAGGACAATTTTTCTTCAAATGAGTTCGATTTTTTATTCAGAAACTTGCAGGGAGTTATTGAAATCTCTGTTGATTTTTGTCTACAATTTTAAATATAATAAATTGATATCTTTATTTATATGAAAATATACACAATAAAACTTCATTTAAAAATTACTAATTATACTAATTATTTTTAAATTCAAAATTTGTAAAATGTACATAGTATACACTCCCCTACAACGACAATTGCACATAAATAATTATATAATTGATAACATAATATTGTTGTACGGTTTTAGATACATACATAGAAAAAATGAAATTTGATTTTACCTATTAAATTGCGAAAATACTTTGAAATTTTATGGGATTAGAAACTATAATAGATCTCCTCTCGTGTAAACTTTTTTGTAGCTTGATTGTGAAAATTCTATGGCGTTTATGGGTGATATTTTTTAATTATGAAAATTCCTTTTTTAGCGTTTCTGGATGTGGAAGAACTTGGAGGTTAGGAGCTGGCCTTCTAAAGAAAAATTGTCTTTCCTCGTTGAGGAGAAAAATTGAAATATCTATTGTATTATGTTTTTCCACAACTTGGATATGCCCTTCAGGGTTGTAAGAATGGCGAAATTTTATAATTTTGAGAATTCTTGTTAGCTCTTTGGGACTGGACTATTATCTAGGTCATTATAACACAAAAATAAAAATTCAGGACAGTGGGGCAGACTGAAAAGATAGTCATTCAGACCGCGGGCCAACGCCTTAGATATACGATCCAAGGAGTGTTACAGGCTTCAAATTTTAACATCATGGGCTGGAATAATTTTTGAGTTTTCAAAGAAAAACCAAATGTTTAATCCAGCCCTGCCCTTGGCGACTGTGAAGGGTAGACACCTGGGGCCGTGGATCTTCTCCTCGGCGTGCTCTAAGTGACGAGTCCTGTACTTGTCTCCATAAGTTCCCCCGAAGTGGGTAATTTCCTGAAAATAGTGTCATAAGGAGTGGTTTGAATGGCCAAGTCAGGAGATTTCCACGAGGAAAATCGTGGAGAAGGGGTCCCGAAAAGTGGGATCTCAGAGCAAGAAACCAATCTTGGTTAGTCCGTGCTCCCTCTTCGCTGGATTCCCTCACCAAGGTAAAGGCCCATTTTGTAAAGTTCCGTTCACATTTAACTCGAGAATCCTTCAGATTAGGCATTTAATAATAAAATAGAAGATATAGTTACCTAAATTATTTAATTTTACCTTTTGATCTTTTTAAATCCCCCAATCAGTCCCTTGCGAACCCGCAGGTAAGTGGGCGACCAAGATTCTTTCCCGGGTATCCCGCCCTTCAGGTTTAATATTAAATAACAGTAAAAGTAGCTTCCCATAAGTGCGGAAAGTTATAGCTAGAATAGCTTCTCAACAAAACCGTCACAACTGGTCCCTATTACATTTCCATCACAATCCGTTTAGAATTGTACGTTTTTACTATGCGTGGACTAAAACTTCTTCCTTCATCTTGATCGTCGCCTTAGGATTCTGTTTGTCTTCGGTAGATCTTGAACGGATTCATCCAGGGTATTTCTTTTCGAAGAAATAGGGACAGTAAAATTTGTATTAGGTCTCTGGGAGGTTGTTACTGAGTTTGAAGTGACTTCTCCTGGACAACGATGTTCGGGGGTAACTGATTATGATTAGGGACTTTGAGATATCTTGTCAAAAAACCAAGTTTATACTTGGTTAAACAAATGTTATCATTTGTGTGTAAGGATTATATTTTCCGGACTTGGGAGTTTTGGAATCTCCTGAGTAGCGTGGGAGTTTCCATGTCCTAAAAGCCCGGATTATACGGTATTTGTGAGGATGTGTCGGACCAGGAGATAAAATCTGAAGTAGGATGAAGTCACAGGAGTGGTAGACACCCAGGAAGTTGGTCCCTTGGAGTTGGAGGCCTCATCGGTCGTCAGGCAGATGGGTTTCCTGCTTCATGACAAGTTGTTGAACCTGTGAATCTTCATTTTTGCCACCGGTTAAGAACCGAGAGAGGGCCGGGGCCTTGGTTAATGAACTTTCGAGGTTCATTAAAAGATAAACCAAAACATAGAGGAAAAACAAGGCCTTGGTCAACGCTCTCGGGAAAATCATCAGAAAATATGGGATGAAGGCCGAAGATTCCGAGGTAGGGACCATCTTTCAATTTGGCCTGGAGGCAAGGTAAGAGTTTTTCAAGTTTACTCCTAGTCGATTTAGATTTTTTGGTAATCCTTGCTGGAGGTATTTTTGCTTGAAAACCGTAATAGAAAAATAAAAAAACCTGTTAATATTGTAACCAATTTTTATTTTATTTCTTTGCCCACTTAAAAATCCTTTTGAGGACCTCTAAACTAGAAAGACCCTTACAACTGATTAAGGCGCCGTTTCTCTCTTCTCTTGACAGAGAGATTCGTCCCTTTTCTCGCAAGCCAAGCCCCATTCTTAAATTGTTAAGTTTTAATTTTAGGTTGCAATACTTGACGAGTTCTTTTTTTCTTTTATTTCATTTTTATTAGGGTTAACATTTGCGTTTTATTTCTTTCTTTTATTATTTTGCTTCCGAGTTAAAGTTTGGGTTTCGGTTTTAAGTTTTACGCTTGGGGTTTACATTTACTTATCGGGTTCCTTTTGTTATGGGTTCATAATTACTAAATTAGTAATTTTAACATATTTCGTTTCTCGTAACATTATTTCGTTCCTCTAGAGAGAGCACAGGCAAATTTTCTTCTTCCTTTAAATATTCTTCTCAATATTTCAAAAACATAGTTGGCCTCTGTAACGGGCTTAAAATGTTAACATCCTGGACATCTGGGGCCCTCGGTCTTCTTTTCGGTGCAGCGGGCAGTAAGTGACGAGTCCTGTACTTGTCACCATAATCCCGCCGAAGTGGGTGATTTGCTGAAAATCAAAAAAATAAGGAGAGGTTGGTTTGAATGACTAAGTGAGAAGGGGGCCCGAAAAGTAGGTCCTCAGGGCAGGAAACCCTGAAATCGGGGTGAGTCTGTGCTCCCTCGCTGCTGTTTTCCCTCGCCAAGGTTTATTTAAAGGTAAAGCGACATTTCTCGAGGGTCCTTCAGACCAAGTATTTAAATAAAAAAAATATCAAAAATAAAATTTTAAATTGTTTAATTTAACCTCGTCACAAGTGGCTGGTTTAAAACTTTAAAACCGTCACAGCCTCATTCAGGGGTTATTTTTCTTTCCAAAATTCATTTTGTTGTTGTTCCAAAATTTTGTTTATTACTCGGCTCTATTTTTTTAAAATTCGGAGCAAGCGAAATTTTGTTTATTTTTCTCCCTGGGTGGCGGTGTTAGCAAACTTTTTTTTTTCTTGGGGATATACGTAATCGTGTTTTTTGGGTTTTCTATAATATTTTTTATTTTATTTTTATTTTTCCCCTTACTTATTTTATTTGCGGCTATTATATTATTTGGGTTGCGGGTGAGGTATTATTTTTGGGATACGCGCAATCCCCGTTTACATGTCTGCGGATGAGTTTTTGAACGGAATAACTTGGGTCCATAAGTTGATGAAACAGTCGGCAATTTAACTTCCTGATAAGGCCGGAGTTGCCGACATTAAGAGATTGCTATTGGCCCACATTAAGCCAAAACAGATTACTTCCATCCCTAGTGATCATTCGGAATTCACCGCCATAATCAATCGGGTGCTGGACAAACAATCTGAGTGGGAGTTGTGACCGCCAACGAGCTTGGAGATTAGTCTGGTTAGATAGGGGATCAGTCAGGAAATCTATCTGCCGTCTTGCATTCTGCCCTTCCTGAGGGTCCACGATCAAATTTCTGGCCAACTTGACTGGTGGGCTTGACGCCCCGTTGCCGTCCCCCACGACCGTAAACGACAGTATCCGGGGTCCGGCTAATATCAATCTCTGTCAGACCGAGCTGGTGGTGGCCCCGTAGAAGGTTCTTAAGTTGTCTCCTTCGGTCTTTGCCGGTACCAGTTAATTCGCTAATTTTGAAGCGATTGGTCGGATTCTCGGTTGGTCAGAGGACGACCAGTTGCAGTATTTACCGTTATATCTATCCAAACTGGCCCTTCAATTTTGGGAAGGGTCGATCCCTAGCCTGTTGGCAGTCTCGTGGATCATTTGCAGTAACTTGACATAGCTCACTGTATGATGAAGGAAAGGGAACGGACGGCGTCTGAATGAAGACCACTGTTGCGACGGAAGCTAGGGCAGCCATGGCTGTGATGAATATCGACGCCCCTTTGTAGCGTAGGGATCGTTCAGAGAGCCCCCGTGGGGCCAGCTTTTCGGGAAATAAGGACGATGGGGTAAAGGATCTTATGCAGACACAGGTTCATTATGACCAGCCTCGAAGACCATCGAGGTACAATACCAACAGTCTATCGTAGTGATACTGGAGAAGTTTCCACTGTATGCAGACTAGGCATGCACGTTCTTTTTCAAGTTTCCTCCTGTTCGATTTTGATTTTTTGGTAATCCTTGCTAGAGGTATTTTTGCTAGAAAACCGTAATAGATAAATAAAGGGCCCGTTAATATTGTAACCAATTTGTATTTGATTTCTTTGCCCTCTTAAAAATCCTTACAGTTGTGGATCTAGTATTGTATCTGTGGGGACTCTTAAATTTTTAAGTAGCTGGCAAATAAATAGAGATTTGATTATTGCGGGAAAAGGAGGGTTTTTATTGCTTGCAGAGTCCCGCAACGTTTACACCTCTAACTTTAAAACCCTTACAGGGGATTATCTTCCATATGGACCTGGAGACACAGTTGCTATTCTGCGACTTTCTTCTTCAAGATCCCATGGCAAAGTTTAGAGTTTCTTTCAAATTTACTCCTGGTTAGAATAGTTTCTTTGCTATTTCTTGCTGGAGATATGTTTTTGGGGGAAAGGAAGGTGACAGAAAGTAAATTAAAAATCAAGGTAAAGGAGCCACTGTCTCAAGTCACTTCATTACAGTAGGGAAAAAGCGCAAAAATTAGGAGAGTGTTTGCGCATTAAGTTTTGCGCACACACCCACTTTTTCTGTTAATAATTCCGTAAAAATTAATCAGCCGAGAAAACTAATTGAAAATTATCGACGACGAAAACAATCAAAATGGAAACTTATCTTAAATCGAATGTGTTTGAGTCGAGTAGGCTCCCGTCAAAGTTGGAACATATCGAAGGGACGATATCGAAGAATAAAGCGCGCCCTTGAATATTAACTCGAGCTGAAAATTCATTATTTTCGTCCCCGTAAGAAATTCCATATTTTGATTGGATACGAAGGGATTTGTGTGGATTTGAGGTGGGAGGGTGCGATTGAAGCTCCACCCCTTTTCCGCCCCTTTGTGCTGCTATCACGGAAACATTCACAGTCCGCTTCAACCCCTAAGCATGAGTATCTGTAGTGATACCATCATCGGAGACCACCCTCAGCCGGTAAGTGAAATCACCCATCAAATGTTTCTAGTGGATAAAAAAGATCGAATTTAAACCCAAAAGTATCAACAAATAATTTAGAAACCGATCATACTGGATCACTAATAACATGGACCAGTTTTCTCCAGTTTTTAAAATAGAATCCATCCTTCATAAACATTTTGGATTAATTAAGGGGATTATTTAAAGACGTGAATCGACACCAGAGTACGCCACTCCATTTTAATTTTTAATTTTTTTAAATCACCCAATATTTAAAAATAATAATAATTAACAATAAAATATTTTATTTTAAACATTTTTTCAACCTAATAATTTAGTTTTGAAAATAGTTTTATCATTGAGTTCCTAATCTTCATTTTAAATTTTAGCAGTGAATTTAATTTTTACTTCCTTTCCAAGTACCGCTGGGAAAAATTTATATCGGGGTCTCTAAAATAAAAATGATCTAAAAAGTTTGATAAAATATTGTCAAAAGTGAACTGTAAATTTTTTAGATTTAGGTGGGATTAGCAAAAATGAGGGGGCAGACAGTGGTTTTGTACGGCGGAAAGGAGCTTCTAAACCCGCACGACTTTTATACATTGAAAACATGGAGTTCCCACATAAATAATGAGTTGCTTGTTTAAAAAATGGTTTGGGAAATTATTTGATCATCCTACGCATCTCCGTAAATGGTTGCCAGTGAATTAAGTATTTTTTCAGTTAAAGATTTTGTGAAGTCAATATTTTCTGTAGAGTCTTACTGATTTTGGCACGATTCTATTCCAAGTGTGATTGAGTTAGTCGGTACTCAGCAGGAGTTCAATTACTGACCCTTCCAACAAGATTTTCCTCGACCTTCACACCATTTTTTGAAACAGACGAAAACCTAGTTTCTAAATGATAAAAGCGAAATGGGAAAGAGAACATTAGGTTAATTTGTGATCGAAAAAACCACATTGGCCAACTCTTACGTCAAAGAATGGATTTTATAATGAAATTTTAGGCTGAATAGTCACGCAAAATTGTGGGAAATTTTTGGGACCATCGAAAGTCAAAAATGGCAAAATTTAAATTTTTAAACGTTTGGCTAACGTGGCGTTTTCAAGGAAAAAAAATATCAAAAGAGTCAGGGCTCCTCTAAGAAATCCAGGTTCCCCCGAAAACCATGGGAGGCGCAAAATCAGATAGTGAATTGGATGATGGGAATGACCCGATTTTATCATCCAGGCAAAAGTGAAAACTTTATGTCAACAACCGTGAACCACTGTGAAGCCGATCAAGTTCATTGGAAGCTCCTGGTGACCGATCAGACAATGTCGTCATCTATTTTCTTCCTTCTGCCAGACACCTCACACTTCGAAAGAGATGACGTGTCTCCTAAGTTTATCGGCTTCGTTAAATTCAGGGTATGACCAAAGACATTTAATCATCAGCCTGCAGGTCCTCTTGTAAGGATGGATTAGGATGTGCAGAATTCAAGGTTACAGGGGGATGATAAGCATCCCAGAAGATAGGTCCCTTTGAGTTAGGGGACTCATCAGTCGTCAGGTGGATGAGTTCCCGCCTGATGACTTCCTGGGGGTGGATTGGTTAAGTTTTTCACATAAGTATAATTAACGTTACTAAGCAGGGATCATTCCCCTACCTTAGTGAAGAGATGGAGATAAAGTGTAGTTTTAAAGAAGGAGAAAAATGGTCTTTCAATTTTAAAAGAAAAGGAAAAACGTGAGATTTAAAAAAAAAGTCGAAACTGTCCTTTCATCGAATGGCATATTCTGTGTGTAAAAAAACAATCATTTTTTGACTCGGTGAGAGATTGAAGAAAATATTTGTCGGATTAAAAGATATTTCGATTTTTTTTTCTCTCTTCGTTTATAACTTGGGATTGCAGTTTCCTGAACAAAAGAGGATTATAATTCTATTAGGTGGTAATTTCCATTGGGGTTGGTTTGCTCGGCGGTTTCGACATGCAAAGTAATCTATTTATTGATTCATCTTTGGGCACTTTCCTCCCGAGTTAGCCCCGTCACTTTAGCTGCGGTAGGAAATGCAGTCGTTCCGAACAGGAAACACGACCAATGACAAGTTGAATCTTTACCGGAAATAGGGACCACAGCTTTAGATTCCCTTTGCGAAACCGTTCACTCCCTACCCCATCTTACCAACACGCTACCCCATTTTACTCCTCTCACTCACTCGTTTTTTTCTTTTCTTTTTTCTCATTTCTATCAACTCACAATACAATTCCATTTCAAGAATCGGAAGAACCAATCTAAACATTATTTCCTCTCTTCCTTATTCAAAAGATATTTTGTTTTCTTCTAATTGACTCGCAAGATTTCAGATTAACGTTCTAATGGGCTTGTAGCATCAACATCGGCGACTGCTGTAAAATCGTATTTGGGCAAATTTTAAAAATTTTCATAACGCTAGAGGTGCAACGATGATATTTTCCCGGATTGGGAATTTCGGGACCCCTCCTCAGATGTTTGGAAGGTTCTAGACCTACGGTAGGCATCCTTGACCATGGGTTAGTTTTTAGGTTAAAATTATTACAATAGGACCCACTCTCAAAAATCCTTAAAATCACCATCATCCCTCGAATAATTTTTTTTATTAATATGCACTCACTAAAATTCTTAAATTTTACAGGGTGCCATAATTTCGAATAATTTTCAAGTTATTGGTTTACAGGTGACATCCGGGTACGCTGGACGTGACGCCCACGCATTTTTGTCACATCTTCACGACAGAAACAACGGTAAGTACTGAGAAAATTGAAAGTTGAAACTCGACATTGATAAACGAGTTTAGTTAATTACGATTAAAGCCGGAATAAAATCGATACAAAATACGCTCTATTGTCGATTAAAAGGAAGAAATAAAATCCGACGATTTTTTTTATGTACGTTTTCAAAAAAGATGATTTTAATTGCTATGTTATAAGGGGAGTAACAAAATTAAATGTTATATTTGAAATCATAAGACAATTAAAATAACTTAGGAGGTACGAATACCCTTGATGTTAGTGTTGAAATAGTTTGGATTTGATGTCGGATATACTAGATTTCATATTAGGAGAAAAAAAGAAGAAGAAAACCCTTTTCGGGGGAAAAAAATTCTATACTATTTTTCTATTGTTTCAGGAATGGGGCACTATCAGCCATCCCGGACTAGTATACACGAACCATGGTATCAAGACGGTAAGTTGAATTTTTAACCAAACTACGTATAAATAAAATGCGTACAAAGAAAACGCACCTAAAAAATAATGATATATCCCAAATTTCTTGTCACCATGTTTTTTTCAAAGCATTTTGGCAAGTTTTGTTTTAAGAAAACTCAATGTTGTTTATTTTAATCTAGACTAAGCGGTAGATTTTTAATAACTTGCTGGCCTGTGGATCCATTGAATTTAGCAGGAAAGATTTGAAAAGAGCGATCAATCCTTGCGACGATTAGTCCAGGATATTCACTGTAAATTAATCAAATTTAGGCTCCGATTTTATATTTTATTTAAATTTTTATCATACCTTCAAATGAGGGTTTCCTGAAGACTTTCCTGAAAGTCTTCAGGAAATTTATTTTTTCTCCTCAAGTTCTGATTTGACCTTTCTCATCGATTTCTGATGTTTTATCTGTTGAACATAAAATAATTTTTATTTTCATACATTTACAAAAAAAAAAAAAAAAAGTTTTAACAAAAGAAATTAACAATGAGTAGTTTAAAAGTTCTATTTAATGTGAGGAACATCATTCGATGTCCCCCTCACCACAAATTTCATTAAGATTAGGTATAAAAAATCAAAAATAAGCAGAACTAAAATGTACTTAAATATTGTACAAAAAAGTTCTCATTTATATTAAAAGGCTTTTTGCCCTTATAGTAAAAGGATAGTTAAATTACCCCGCCATTTAAGCGAATTTCAGAGCCGTCGAAAAATAAATACAATAGGAAGACTGAACCGTTCTGCCATAGGGAAACCGTCTGTCGAGGCCAAATATCTTTCCTAAGAAAGTTTAAATGAGGGGAAAGGGTTTTGCAATTCAATAATGATCAATAATTTTACTAATGAGATAAAACATAATGAAAAAAAAAATCTGAATTTTTGGTAACGGAAATGAATTTTCAGGCTTCTGGCATAAACCTGGGGAAATGGAAGGAAACCAATAAATTTCTCTAAGTTTTTTTATTTTTTGGTGTTAGGTTGGATTCTCTGTGTGTTGGTTTTTTTTAATGAACGAAAGAAGAAGTTTGGACCGTTCATTCAAAAAAACCCGACGTAATAAATTTCTCACTCATAACTTAATAAGTAAAACTTGACATTTTTACATAAGTTTACGTCCCGCATAGATCGATAGTTTCAGCAGTTTTTAAGTCTCATTCAGCAGCTCCGGAATCGGTTACTTTTCCATCATCCTTAGAATAAGAAATAAAACATTTCTGATTTTTTTTTCATAAATTTTAATAATGACTAAAAAATGTTTTAAAACATACAAAATGCGCGACTCCTGAAACTTAACACCCATAAAAGGATTAAACGCAGTGATTTGAAGGAGTAAATAAAATTTGGTTTAAAAAATTTCATTCCGTCGGATACAGCAAATAGCTATTTCCCCTAAATATATTTTTCCCTTCGTTTTATTTTTGTGCTTGGGGAAAATGGAAATGACAATGAAAGGAGAATAATTTTGAAAAATTTTTTCTTGAAGAACGCCGTTGGACAGAGCAATAGCTGCGTCCCGTAAAATGGTTAACGGCTGGTACGCTCCTGAGAAAAAAGTTTAGAAAGAAATGGTAGAGTAAAAAGTATAAAAATTAAGGAAAGGCCCCTAATTTTCTTTCTAAATGGATTTAAATATTAAACTTAATCATTTTGAATTACCATGAGATACTTTACCAAGTACAAAAAAAGCTTTCAAGTTAGAAAACGTTAGGAGAACGCCTGGCTTAAATTTTTATTAAAAAGCATCCTTTTTTCATTTTCCAGAATTACCATTATAGAACATAGGGATACATGTCTGAAAAAAAATTTATATAAAATTTAAAATAGGTTTTTTTTTGCGGGAAAAGTTCTTAATGAAAAAATCTAGATTGATTAGATGCGATATTTAAAATTTTTTGAAAACCTACATTTAAATGAAATGAATAGAATTTAAATTCAAAATTCAAAATCATGCTATAGTTAAATCAGCAACCTAAATAAGATGAAATTAAAAACTTCAATTTATCACTTTTTTCCCGTTTATCTTAAAAACTTACCCGTAAAAAGTAGTTAGAAGTAATGAAATCGAGAATCTGGAATTCTCGGTGCTTGATTTAGGCTGAGGTGTGGAGAACAAATGGAAATGAAATGTTTCAAAACAATGAGGATAGCTTTCAGACCATCAGCAGTTTTAAATGAGCCAATTGAAACGCTTTAAAAATGACTGATATGGGGAAAAAAGTGTGTTATTGAAAATTCTTCGAATGTAAACAGCTAAGCCAAAAATGTAGTCCCAACAAAAAATATTTTAGAAAATAAGAAAAATTGCTCATTTTAAATTTAGAATTGTTGAATTCGTTAAAGCCTTTTTTTAATCTTTTTAAAAAAGTATATTTTTAAATCGAATGTGTTTGTTCGAAGAGACTAAAAACAATTCAATTTCAGCTAAAAAAAAAAGTTAAAAAATTGCGTTAAAAAATATGCGTAATTTCCGCCTCGCCATGCAAATTTTTACTCTGTGGGAAAATCCTACTTTAATTTTTAAGAAAGGTAAACATTCTCAAATGGCTCGTGGATTTCAGGGCTCCGTTTTATAATGTGAAAATACAATAGTTTTTTTTTTTTTTTTTTTTTTTTGGTGGAAACTTAAAGAAGTACCTGCCTTCTATTTTATTTTTAACACAATATTTTTAATATAATTTAAAAAATTTTACAAATAATTTTTGTTTTTCTTGGGAAAAATGACAGTCAGTCGCTTCGCTAGAACACTGGGGTCCCAGGCTCGAAATTCTCTTAATTAGGCCCCCTTCTCTTTTTCTTCTTTTTTCCTAAAAGAAAGTTAATGTTATACTCTCGACAGACGGTTTTTGGAAAAGGGTCATTATCGATCCCGTGGTAACCTCCGTCGCCATTGGTTTTTCTAGGAATAGGTACCTCTCGACAGCAACTTTCATTGGATTTTCAACAAATCTTACTTCAGGAATTTTATATTGTCTTCTCACGGGATTTATATTCGCAAAAAGGAAAAACCATTTTTTTTCTGCATGAAGTTCTTTGTAGAAGGTTGCAGAAAATGAGATTATGGTTCCTGAAATATAAAACCTTGAAAAACCAAATTTTTATTTTTTATTTTGACACAACAAAACGACTGGTCAGTTCCCTTGACATTTCCGTGGGTCCCCCGGGTCCCCCTTGGCCGGGGGCCCTGGTTCCACCATCCCGGTAGCGACACCACTGGACAGAGCGAAGATCCTCATTTGTCAGTACCGAACGTCCTAGTCGATAGTTATCCATGAGGAAAAAGGTCCCATATCAAATTTAACGATCTTAAGGTCTACGGTAGGGTTGGTAAGCTTTTAGAGAGCGCAAATATTTAATTCGTACGACCGAACGCCCTTCCGATATCGGGAGGGTACCTTTTAATCCAGCCGACATCAACAATGTTAATTATAAATGCTTCTCTTTAACCTACACGTTTCACTTTTAAGCCGGAGTCACTCAACCTGGTAATGCACATCAGCCCCCGGAGAAAAATAGAACCCTCAACCTCACCCTCCGAGCATACGTAAACAGAAGCTAACCGTGGCTTTAATTAAATTAGTTTTAACGTTCAATTAATTAATCGCATCTTCTTCAATTACAACATTTATTTTTAGTACGCTAATTATTGTAAATTTTCGGCGTCGGTCATTTTTTTTTTCTCTGTATTTCCACATAACAAACAATCGTCACCCTTATTCGATTATTCTTTTTACTTTCTCAAAGAAAATTTATTCAAATACCCTACATGTCTGGTTTCTGGGAGAGGGTCTTCCATTCTAGTAGAAGAAAATTGATTAGTGATCTTAACCAAGTTGGCAAAGGTGCCGGCCGGCCGTCCGTCCGATCTTCACCAAATTTTTACTCGGTATATTAGGTACAATTGGTTTTTGTCTTCTAATGTAGGTGAATCTTAAAAAAGTGGTGCAGGAGAAGGGACTACTGTGGAACGCTTCTCAAGATGAGATGTCCGCTTGATGAGAAAGAGCGCTGAACTGCAGAGAGGCTAAAAATCTATCGTACTTTTTGCGCTTACTGTCGGGTTTTGCTTGGGCGGAACGCGATAGCTAGATTTTATGACTTCTTAACAATTGAGAAGATAAAAAGAAGTTAGCTCGGTTATAAAGGAGGGATGTTTGTTGTAGTTGAAAAGGGATGGGGGTGGACACAAAACAAAGTTGACTGATGAAAAGTCACCCCCGATCGTCCCACCCAGGGCCTCTGTCTGGGCGGATAGGCTAACAACACGAAGCTCAATTAGTTGGATGTGGTCCGACCATTATTGTGATTAGCCCAGGCTTGTACAAAGGTGTCAGCCTACAATGCTTTCCCACTCGCCCTCCGTTTACAGCCTCGATCGCTTTATGAATGGAAGGGAACGGAGAGAGGAAACTTTCTCGAAATCCATACACCCATTTCCGGAATCGATTGTTGTTTATCAGTAAAAACTTCCCTCTTCGTGCTTCCCAATCGGGATTTTTCTTGTTTTTAACATTTCTTTTAAAATGCCTGGATATCCATAAATCAACTTACTCCAAGAAAAGTCATTGCAATACCCTTAGAACATAGGTCTACCGTTCGGAAGAGTATTCGGCCGCAATTTCCTTTGATTTTCACTTTTGGTAAATGGTAATCTTGAATATTTTCCGTGGCTATTTCTCAATATGTCCCCAAAAATGGAGATAGGTCCGAATTCTTCACCTAATTTTTTCAAAATAGTTTGACATAATAAAATTTTTTTTGAAACAATATTTGTTGTTTTTTTTTTTACATTTTAACAATTTTATAGCTTTTTTTACATGTTCATATTTTTGTTTCAATATAACGATACATAAATGTAGATAAAAATATTGATAACAAAAAATACAAAAGGACAATACAGTAGACAATACAAAGAGTAATCGTTTTTTTATGTACATTGTCGCAAATAAAAATTCCCACTATAAACCAATGGTTTGTGTGGGCATGACTGGTTTTGTTCAATAAATTTATGAATTTGAATACAACAAGGTTTATATATTTTATTAGTTTTATAATTTTAATTTTATTAATTAATCACCAAATTTTTCCCCCTATCATTATTATAACTCAAAAAGGTTGAAAACAAAATTTGTAATTATAATAAAGCTAATTAATTCGGGTCATTGTCTCATTGGTCATGCTTTGACTAGCCTCTAATAAGAACAAGAAAACAATGTAAGACTACCGGTTTCCAAGGACAGCTATTCCACGATAAGAAATCGTTATCCCCGAAAGTACAGTACCTACGCATATCTAGTCCAGCCTAATCCCGGCCTCGCTCTCGAGAAAAAAGCACACATTTCCCATCCCCAAATAAGATTTTTTTTTTTTAAATTTGAACTTTCAATCATGAAAATTCCGTTTTTGGAGAACTTCAAGTGCTAGTTTTGACCCACAAAAAGATTCAAGAAGAGTTTAGACATCGGAAAACGTCATAAATATAATATTATTTACGTTAACTTCATAAATCGAGTTCCCTAAATGTTGAAGGTGTATTAAAACAATTTATTTAGTGTAAAGGTTAAAATCGGACCAGAATTGGGCCTCTGAGATGTCCTGGAAAAAGCAAAGGACGGACCAACTGGAAAATCGATTTTTTACAATCAAAGTCGCTTTTAAGCTCAACTCTCTTTTTTTTCCTAAGCGCATCATTTTTTCCCTTAACCCTGAAGTTGAGGTCTCGGTCTATAATGAACCTCGTTTATTTCTCTCACTATCTCTTCTTCTTTAATAATAAAAAATTGATGTTGCTCTAATCGAAATTTATGTTTTCAGGAAGTAGTTGTGAAACCGAAGAATTTAATATTTTCCCTCAAATCGAAAATCCATCACAAGGTAAGCCTTATTTTTGAAACCCACCAATTACTGACTAGAGAAGTTTTCTAATTAAATCTTACCCAAAAAGATGGAGTTTTTCTTGGTGGGATTCCTGAAAATTTTTTGTTCATTTCCGATGTAAATGTGGAAGTTTTTAAAAAATGGCACCATAAACAAACTTATCTCGATATTTCTAAAAACCCGGGTTCGAGAAAGCTTTCCTTGATTAAGGGTAAAACGTAAAAAAAGAGTTTTTATAAAATCATAGGTTTCTGTTTATTAAGTTTCCAGACAAATCATGTTACCTTGTTTAGAGGAGCCACCCCGTTACCCACCCACATCACCTCATCTGGCACGCCTCCCCGCTTCTTCAACATTTAAACCTCTTCGTCAGAGTGTGTCACTTCCCAAAAACGTCCCCTCGTTTCCTTTAACATCTAGAACTCAACTCCATCCTTTGAACGTCAATCATACACAGCCGAACCGCATACTTTAAGCATGGGGACCAATTCATTTAAAAAAAATTTCCTAAAGAAAAACGCTTACTCGTAAACGCGAGAGGAGAAAATCATTTTACTGTGTCAGAGATTTTTCATTTGTAAAAAGCAGCTGCAGGTTTTTGCGGGTTGGATTCTATGCATTGACTATCCAAAGACCCCTTTACACGGATACGCCGGGCCAACTGAAAATACCGAAAGAGACAGAGAAGATTGGCGGTTTTTCTTGGCGGAGCGGAATGCTACCGAACCTAGATTTCGACGAACCACGAGCCCATCAGCAAACGGTATAGCGTACATCCATGGGTTGTTGGTGCACGATTCAAAGGGACCTCTAGCCCTCATCCCCATTGTTAGTACTTCCCCCCATTCGTACTCTCTGATTATTTATCTCATTCACCCGCAAAGCGCGCAACGTCCAACGGCTTCAAGACGGTGCGACCCGATGCCCAATTAAGATAAATAATTCATTTTTCGGTTTCTTTTTTAGTGTAAACAGAGCTTTAGAATTATTTAATTTCCCTTCGTTCAAGACTTTGGCTTAAACGCCTGACGTGACCTTGAAAGTGTTGAGTCATTCTACTGAATCTGTGACATTTCATTCTTGGATTAACTGAAAAATTCTGAATTTCAAGAATCTATCTGCTCTGCAATCTGCAGTTCGATTATAACTTTAATTCACTAGTTAGATAGAGCTGAGTAAATTTGAAAGACGATGAGCGTGCGGCGTTTTGGTTGTTTGAGTTCTCTTTAGGATGTTAGCAGTTTGGCTTTGTTAGTTAAAGGGCGGTGTCTTGAGGTCGGATAATAAGAGGAGACCCCCGTTGAAGGGATGTTTACAAAGAGGGGGTTTGATAGCTCACAGCATGACTCCCGCCACATTCAAAAGGGACTTTTTCCATTCTCAGTTAACTTCAATCTCATGCCCTTGACGTCTCATAACACAAGCTGTCATTGAACAATTAGCTCGTAGTTCGGAGGAAACTGTCTCACAAGATTATCGACCGTGAAAGACAATTTTTTCGACTTTCGAGTTAATTCTTCCAACAAAGGTTTTAACTTCCTGACATTGTTGGGGTGATGGAGGAAAACTGATTAGTGAGCTTTACCGATCATAATCAGTAGAGCCTGGTTGTCGTCTGTCGCATTTTTCACCAATTACTTCTACTCTCGCCCGTCTCCTGTGGTCTGGCTGGGCGAACACTTTAAATTTTTTCTACCTTGATTTTGATAGAGAAAAACTACTAAATTACGCTACTATGAGGAATTTCCCGTCCTTTTTTTAAGCATATTCAAATTTATTTTTCTTTCAATTTCAGATGATGATGTCAAAAATGAAAACTCGTCCATGTGCTGTTCATATGCACCTCCTCATCACTCCTGTTATCAAAGGTATAATTATTTAGAAAAAAAAAACTTTCGAGATTTTTTAATATCATAAAATTATTCAATATGGCGGGGACGAAAGATAATTTAATGTTTAAAATACTTTTAAATGCAGTGTAGAATGAAGTGGGGTTTTAAATCTGAAAATAGGCTAAAACTTGGTGCTCAATTACAAAGGGGAGCCTAAGCTCCTTACCCTTCCATCCCTCATTAAGTAGTCATCAAGTATTTAAACGTGGGCAATGTTTAACCGCCAGGTAAACCTCAATCAATGAACAATAAAAATAAATATACTAAACATATCTAACAAAGTTTTAAACGATATTTTCTTTTTTAGGAATTCAGGAAATATTTACAACGGCCAAGTATTAGTTAAAAAAGAGCCCGTGGATCCAGTGAGTGGAGCCTATGAAGGTAAAAAAAAAAAAATTAAATTTAGTTATTAAGTTAGGTTGGCAACAAAAAAGCTTTTTCTCCAGAAAAGTTGTAAATCGTCGCGTTAGTTCTAAGTCATTTTTCCTAGGTTTTCAGGAGAGCCAAAATACGGATTCATTTGTCATTGGAATCAATGCATTTCCTGTTGGCTAAATCGTGAACTACGCGTTTTCTGTTGGTAATGGGGTTAAACTACCAACGGAATTCGATTCTCCACAAAATTTACCATCAGAAACTATGCCTAACTCAAAATTGATAAAAAGTGACTTATCCGTGTTCGAACTAACGCGACGAAATAAGATGGACAGTTTATACTTTTTATCATTTTTTGACTTCAAGAGGGGGGAATCAGATTAATTCTGATGAAACATAGAACTTGCTCAAGTTGAGGGAATAAGGGATTAATAAAGTCGCCCTTTGGCACGTAAAAAAAAAAAAGTCTGAAGGCGTTCGGAAATAAAAGGGAACCTCCGACGATAAACTAATAAAAAAATATTCCGAGGGACCCACGATACGCAAGCTCTATTGAAAATTAAGAAAATATTTGTAAAGAACGATATCTCTTGCATGATAATAGACCGGAGAGTAAAGATGAAACCACTCGCAGAAGCTCCCGTGATATGCAGATCACGTCACCCCCTTATCGTCACCACGGAGCCCTCCTCCTCTCCTCGTCAGATGTCAAAAATTTCTGGCTAACCCTTCAAAATTTTAGCAATATTTTTGTTACTTATTGAAAAAAAAATGTTCAAATTAATTTACTTTTTCGACAAATCCAGTTACTTAAAATGTTTTTTTCGATTATTTATGAAGTAAAGTTTTTTTTGGTGGGATAAGCGACAAAACGACGCAATTTGATATGAAATTTTTTAAAATCTCTCTCTGGGCACTTTCGGATGGGTTTTTCCAGGTGTGGGTCCAATCGCTTCATCCCCAACTTTTCCTTTTTTTAGCGGCGAAGCCTAAAACTTTGTATTCTCCGGCAGAATAATCTCATTGAAAGTGATTGAAACCACGGTTTTCGAAAAGAGGGTCGGAGAGGGCAGAGTGTAAATTCGATTTTCGGATTTGGCTCCGGGGTGCGATTCGGAAGGAATATTGATGGGTCGCCGCGCCCGATAGGGAAAAGATGGGGCGGCGTTGAAAGGCAAACAGAAGCAACAGTTACTGTTTGTAATTAGTGAGAGTAATGTTTGGAAGGAGTGTTTGCACTGTTCATTATCCAGCAACGGTCCCCTCCCCGCCCCCCGATCGGCAAACCCCTTGGGCTACGTTTTATATTGAAAATATCATAACTCCGATATTGCCTGCTTGTCTTTCCAGCTCCTTCTCCTCCCTCTCTTTATAATTCTCCACCCACTTTTACTAAACGCTCTAAACAATCGAACGAATAATAATTACTCCTCTATAGGTCAACTTTACTCTTCGATATCTTTATTAAAAATTTTTTATAAATAACGCTCAGGATCAATAATAAGTTTTAAAAATAGGAAAAATTATCTTCATCTTTGAAAATACCGATTTTCGGGCTTCTAAATTGATCCCTTAAAAAACAATGATGACAAAGAATGTTAAGGAATTTACGGTCTGCTTGGAAAATTGAAGATTAATACGGTTGGGGATTGATTGTTGGTTGTGATTAAATTTTCGAAGACGCGGGAGTAAAAGGCCTCTCGGGACATAATTAAAGAAACGATTAATGGAAATGAGGGGCAAGAAATGCCAGAAGCTAATCAGGACAAATTATACTAGGTTTTCCTTATTTCAATTAATATTAATGTTCTTGGGCCGAAGGTTGAGCTATATTATATTAACCCGTTACAGAGGAGGTTATTGTATTTTTAATTAAGGCGGTGCATAGTAGTAATCCTAATTGAGCGGGGGTTGAGGGTAGCGTGTAAATAATTTATCCAAAGCTTTTAACTAGGAGGGGTCAGAAAGCTTTTGTTTCAGGGATGCGATCCCAGAGGAGAAAAATTCAACTAAAAATCCCTTCTCGCTCAGGCTCCGACCCTCCGACCGCCCCCGCGTCCCTTCCAGAGTCCCCTCCCCCCGCCCACAATCTCCGACCCTCTCGACGAACCCGGTCCATTCCAGTTTTGTTTATTTATAACGTTTATATACCTTTTTATATGAATAACAAAAACGATTCTTTACGCTCCTCATATTTTATTTAATCTCGGATGTCTAAACGTCTTCTAACTTTCACTCTCAGTCTATTTTATTCTATCAATTATTTATCTCAGTACAAGACCGATGAAATTCCTTTATTTAAGGCGAATCACTCTTTCCAAATATTTAAAATCTTCATGTGCTCAAGACAACCTGAAGGGAAAAAATCATTTTATGATTGATAATAGTGCCTTCAATGGAAACGTCGCTCAACTCAGCAGGGGGTCGACCCACTCCCTTTTCTCGATCGTTCAGCCCATATGCACTTCCTGCCCTTTTCATTCAACATTTATAAAACATGTAACCTTATTTTAATTTGATATTCGACTCTATTGAACCTTTTAAACTAATCAGGTCTTTTTACTTTTAAAAAACATTTTTAATATGCACGTTATTTTTTCTTGCAGGAAGCTGTTCATACACCAGTCTTTTTTCAAACAGGGAGAAACATCAACATGACGGTAATACTTGCTCATTTAATTATTAAAACATATAAAAAATTACCAACATAACTTTGGTATACGTTTGGTATACTCGTAAGCTTGGGTTAGAATGTGGATAGGTGACTCTCCAGTTCTAATCCAAGCCCTGTAGTTTCCATGAAGGGTAGTTGGCCCTAGAAAGGGCGCCAAGGCATTATGGCGAAAGCCCCCGCCTGTGTCTTGCATGCCCCTTCTTCGCAAAAACCTGTATCGGTTAGACAAAAAGAAAAAAAATAACATAACTTTTTTCATCTATAAAATTTTTTTTCTGTACAGGAACGTCAAGAAAGGATGTTATGATGAGTCCTGTACCTCAAAGAAGAGGAGCTCTTCAGTTATGGCAGTTCCTCGTCTCCCTTTTGGACGACCCGACGAATTCCTCGTGTATTGTTTGGACAGGGCGCGGACTCGAGTTTAAATTAGTAGAACCCGAAGAGGTACTATGCTTATCTTTTTAAATAATTAAAGAAAAACTACTCCATAACTGCTGAATCTCCTTATTTGTTTAATATTTTAGAAGCGCATAATTTGATTTTTGTAGGTCGCACGTAGATGGGGTGTACAAAAAAATAGACCAGCGATGAACTACGACAAATTAAGCCGGTCTCTACGATATTATTACGAAAAAGGAATCATGCAAAAAGTCGCAGGTATTGTTTTAAGTTTCAATTTATAAAATTTTTTATGCCTTTCATTCCGTAGGAGAGCGTTATGTATATAAATTTGTTTGCGATCCGGAAGCGTTGTTCAATATGGCGACTTATGGAACGGATTACAGAAAAACCGAGTCGGGGAAAGGTTATAGCGAAATGCTCGCCATCTACGGTGGAAGTTACCAGTACAGCCAACAAAACAACGACTTCCAGCAAGACACGAATTACCTTCACGGTTACCAAAGGCTATCAAGAACTCATCACAACGGAAATCCCAATTCCGAAAAGGGCAATCCCTTAGAAAACGCCAAGACGGAATCTTTTTGTCTAAGCGTCGGAAGCTGTATTTGATAAAAATTTGTGATATAAAATGCATTCCTGTATATTTACATGTTCATTCGTGCAATAAATGTATATAAAATATTATACTAAAGGAAGTACATTATGTAAGAATCCATTTTTAACGTAATTTAATGTTGATTTACTTACTAGTTTATGACTAAAAAGATTACATAAAAATGAGAAATAGGACTTGTGTTTAATTTTTTTTGTCCGAATTTGATTTTTGATTAACGAATTTGTACCTTTTCATTAAGTAAACGTGAGCTGTACATATTAAATGTTAAATGATAAATTATATGTTTTATGTACAGTACCTCTTCGATGTAAAATAGAGAAAAAAAGTTTAATTTTATTTACAACCCTTAAATCCAACTTTGTAATCGTTTTAGAATAGAAATATTTGATTCGATCTCATATTTATTTTTCTTTTTTGGGTAGAACATAAGTTTTATAGTAAAAATTGGCAAATAATGAAAAAAATACAACTGATTGAACATAATTGATAAAAGAAATCAGAAAAGAAGTTGGGCAGTCATTTTGAAACGTCACCAACGTGTTCATAATAATTACGAAGACGAATTGGACCTGGAAATAATAGAATAATTAACTTAAGCTTTAAATTGAGTGAGTCCTAGGTTTCACAAATCAATCAACTTTCGGAAGCACAAGAAGTTTAATTTGTGTGGCTCTCATTTTTTGGACTTCCTCATAGCAAGGGTTCCCCAACACGCAGGGCAGTTTTACCAATCAAACTTACCAGTTGTAGAATCGTGATAGATTTTTTAATTGTAACATTTTTTTTAAATTTCGGCTCGAAAGTAGTGATTAAATAGTAAGAGTACATGAAGATGTGGACCAACATGTTGGGAAGCCCAGTCCATACACTTTGAGTGGCTAAAAAATAAAGGAAGGAAGTTGATTTTTTCCATTATTCTTTTTAAATCCTCACGTTGGTGGAAGGAATATTGGTAAAATAAGCTGGAACAAACAGGCATCGTCGCATGATGGTATACATGAAGTAATGTAATTTGACGGTAATTTTTTTTCAGTACCATAAACACCTAAAAAGTTTTTAATTAAGACGAACTTGAAATTATGTGCCACGTACAGTATCGAGAAGGTCTGTAACCTTGAGGAAAACGTAGCAAAAAGCTAACTACAAAAAAAAAAAATATTATGATTATAATGGTTTTTTTTTTTGGATCCTCCCATTTGTAGGCCGAATTCAGTTAAAATGGGCTTAAAAGGGAAATTTTTTCGTGTAACCATCCATAACGATCTTTAAGATTCTTCCCCGGGGAAGAAAATTAAGATATCCAGTGTTTCATCCCAAAATGGCAACTTAAATGAAGTTGTTTTCATTAAAAAGAAAAAATTATGGGCGCAAAGAAGGTGTGTCTTAATTTCAAATGAAAGGATCCTTCGATTGCAGGTATAAAATTTTAAAAAAGAGCACAAGGGAGTGATAAAAAAAATTCAGTGGTATGATTTCATCTTTTCCTTCTGTACGTTGAACTCAAAAATTTTACCTTGTCAATAGCATCTGTAGAAAAGATGTCTTTTCTATACGAACATAGTAGGTCCGATCCAATCATCCAACTTTCTAACATCAAACTTGAACCCTTCAATAAAAATCAATATGTAAAGCTGAATTATTTCTTTGATAATTTAAATATATTATTAAAAAAAAAGGTGACAAAAAAAAACTATAAATACTGACCAATATGAAGGCGTAAAGGTTTCCCAAAACTTGGAAAACGTTGTACAAAATCATGACAGTTCGTAAGGAATATGGTTGACGATTTTTCATCATTTTCGGACCGAAATTCGTACAAAAATAATAATACGAAACTACGATCACAATCAATGGAATATGCGAACCCAACAACGGGTATTTAATATCATTTTTGTCGATTCCTGCATTTAAGATTATTGAAAGATAAAAAATAAAACAATAAATGTACCTGGCAAACCGTAGACTATGTAATCGTGTATGCTTAATATTGGCTGGAGTAACGAACCCATTTTACTGAGAAAAATTTACTTGCGTTTGGTAGACGTTTTTGAAGGTTTGCTGGCGACCAACTTACCTTTTCCGTTTCTAGATTCATAATGACCTGGGATTTACACATTTTAAATGAACCTACATATTTATAAAAGTAAAATTCTTGAATGATGACGTTAATTTCCTATTGAATTGATTTTAATTATAATTTTCTCTCCTAGAGCAGTCGTCCCCATTTTTTTTTCCATGAAGGCCAGATAAACAGCAAAATGCATAATAATAGTAATAATAATAACATTTTTAATTATTATTGCTTGTGTATTCCGAAAGGGGGGTGATATTACTATCATATAATTAACCAATGATGTAGGAAGAAATGACCGTTACATCTCACGACGCGTTTCGGCTTAAAAAGCCTCCAGTTGAGCTATTCCCTCTATTACAATCAGTTTAATTCAGTTTTTAAATTAAAAACCAAAAATGAGGTGGTGAGGGTGAGCTTCAGGGAGACGAGAGTGCATCCACTAAATATTTCGGAGATAAAGGCACAGTGAAAAGAAAGAAATGATTCTGATAGAGGGAATAGCACACCTGACGATGTTATTTAAGCCGAAACGCGGGGTGAGATACCCTTTATCACGGTCATTTCTTCCTCCATTAATGGTTAATTAGATGATAATAATCAAAGTTTATTGTATAATGTTTTCGTGCTTTCACTTTCGATAAGGAGGTGGTGAATTAGCCCGACTTGCCAGGGAAAGTATCTTCTATCCACTTCCATTTATCAAGGTGTTTGGCCAGTTAGCTCTGTATCTCTTCCAAAACTAACCGACGCCTGAGAATGCGACGAATTCGAAATCTATGTAAAAGGCATCGTCGATTTCAAAAGTAAAGTTGTCTGAATAGTCGAGATTGAACAATCAAGATCACCTGTAATAATGCCTACAATGGGGATTAAGGACTGGTCAAATGATAGGGGGCGGGTGGGGGCGGACTGGCAGTAGGCCACCGGTTAGCAACGGGTCGTTGACATACTCTCTGGGACAGTTTGAGAAAACAAAATTAGATAACGCCTTCTCAAGTTACAGAAGTCCCGTAAAAGGGACCCCGGCCCCCCGAATTTAATTCTCATCCTCGAGCGATATTGCGCTCGGGCGCACCGCGCATTCGTCGTGCCAACCTCCGCCCGAAAAAAAAATAATATACCGACTCTTTCGCCTCATAACGGTCGCATATTAGAGCGGAGTCAAGTCAGCAGCAAATAAAGTAGCCACTAATTTTTATAAAGAAAATCGTTGAGTTAACCGGTACTCTGGTGGCCAATTGAAAATGAAAATGGAAAAATTATTTATCAACACACTTCTCCTGTTGGAGGTACCGCATTATAAACCGGGTACAATAAATTCTATAGAATCTCACTATACCGCCAGTGGAGCTTTGAAAACACGGACATTTTATCTTGGCAAATAGCAAACTTTCTGCGTTCTCACCACCACCAGGGAAAATCCTTCTTCTGGATGTTTTAAAAGGTTTTTTACAAGGAATGCTTTCAGAAGGGACTCTTTAAAAAAAAGGATTCTTTTATTAATAAATCTTAAATTTTATTACAAATATTTAACGAAAATCTACTAGAGGATGAATTTAAAAAAAAATTGAAAGTTTAGACTCATTATTTATTGGAAGAGGTGTTTTTGCTAATTTTTGATCCAACGCACATTTATAAACTACTGACGTCAAATTTTAGATCGGCTGGAATTCCTATTTTCAATCGGCCCCTACTCGGATATGTTTACGAACCGAAATTAGAACAACGTAACTGTTCCGCTCGCGAATCAGGGGTTGGTGGAAAACAATAGCTCGTAGAAAAAAAAATAAAAGTAGCGCCCCTTTATATTTCGGCCAAGCGGCTAATTAGCTCATATTTTTAGAGCCTCAAATGAAATCAAATTTTTGCAAAGCACTCAAATCAAAGTCAGTTACTCCTTCTAATCTAGGCTCCTAGGAAAGTGTCTTTTTTAGGTCAAAATGTGACACCGGTAACACTTTTTTCTCTACGTACTGTATATTTAATGGAAAACTATATTTATTTACACACTTTCAATTCCATATCTGAGGTGCATCACGGGAAGGAATCTTTTTTTTTAAATATAAAAGTAGGTTGAAAAAAAGGTGCAGCTGCTTTTTTGGCAAATTAATTCTAGACTAGACAAGTAAAATAGCCCTCTGTAGTGAAATATGAAAACGAAAGCCCTTTTGGCGGTGCATTGAAGATCTTGAAAAACAAGATTTTGAAATTCCGTCAGATATTGTAAGCGAAAAAAAAAAAAATCCATGATGGTTATACACTCCACAGCGCGGGAAAAAGTTACGTTTAGGAAACGGGAAACTTTCTCTGGATGTAATAATCATAGAAAAGAGAACAAATTTTCAATATTGATAAAAATTTTGTTTCGCCATCGGATTTTATTGTACTTGTTTTATGTATTGTAGAATGTTTGGGATTGAAGCGTTGCCAATTGTTATCACTTAGCAGAGATATCCTCCCCACCAAGAGACTAAATTTAAAAACGGCAACGCCGCGATTATTTTGGGCAAACATAAAAAGTGGTGGAACGCGGCCACGTTTCTAGGACCAAAAGGAAAAAACAATTTCAATGTAAAACGAGTGCCGACGTGGACTGATGCCCTTCGTTGTGCTATTTTTAAGCACTCCTTATAAGAAATTTTGGCTCCTCTCCAACCTGGAAAATTTTGATTTGAACAAATTTCGAGACCAATGAAGATTCTAAAAGGAAAGTAGCTACTAAAGTGTTGAATCATCACAATGCGCCGCGCCGCTCGAATTCCCAGTTCATACTGTGCTATTAAGAAAGGCTGTTGAACGACCAGTAGATGAATATAGATCAAGGACAATTTAGAAACGAGCCAAGTTTAAAGATTCAAATAACTTTCGTTCGTCGCTGATGCTTTTCCTGGTTTTCCCATGAGCTCTTTGAGGCTTGCATTCCTCTACCATTCTCAATTCACTGATCAGACGGTCGATTTCGTCGACGGAAACGCTGGACTATTTTAAGACGGGACCGTTGAGGACGTAATCCGTTGTATTATCATGAATCTGGTTAACAAAAATTGTAGTGGCCCTAATAATGAACGAAAAAAAAGCTTCTGGAATTTGACCCGATATTACGAGTCATAGCACCGGGTAGTCACCACATCTTCCTTCCGCCTACGCGGTTCGAGCGAAAATAATAAGTTTGTTTTAATTTAATACCTTTCCTATCCTCAAGATCTTGTGCCACTTACAAAATTTTTGCGCACGGTGTTTGAATTTAAACGTCTGAACCTTCATGAAAAAAGGTTTAGCCAGACTGCTGGACTTCCTACAAGCTGGACTATTTTTTTCATCACCAACAAGAAATCAAAACTATGTCGATTCAGTTGGTAGAACTGAATAGTATTTATGTTCGAAAATTTTGTTTTTAGTAGGTAAGAGATTAAAACCACGTAGTTGCTTTAACCTTCCCCAATAATGACCACTATCTGTCAGGAGTATGTACTCTGAAAAAACGGACTCTCTTAATGTGTGATGTAATTTTTCTTACTTACTTAACATGACAGTAACACTTTTCTCTTAACACATGGTGGAATGAGAGAAAAAGATTGATGATTGTTTTACATGATCATTTTCAAAATTAGAGGAAAAAAAAATTAAGCTTCTTTTTCAAAATGAAGTTATTGTGATACCCTCTTTTTGGAAAAAGGGTTTTTGAGAGCTCGTAGGGTCAAATCAGCGAACTTTAAAGAACGCTATTTTTACGTGGTGTTGCCTTCCCATTTTCACCAAATTTTCCTTTTCTGATTATGTTGAGGAATATTATTGTCTACCAAACTGGCGGATCTGTAGTTTTCCAGAACCATAAGAAATATCCTTTTTACTGAGGGCCAGCTCTAGACAGCATTTCTTTAGGCTCTTTTCTAAAAAACAAGGATTTTTTTTTGCATTTTTGAGAACTTACTTTTTTCCATGATCTCTTGCAGACAAAAATTCAAGAGGACCATGGCCATGGTGTTTCAACGGCGTTTTCCTGGTCTTTTTGCCTATAAACAGCCTTTTTGGGTATTTTCCACATTCCTTTGTCCAAGAAAGTTTGGGTAATGGCCAATAATGAAAAAAAAAAAGGATTAAAATTTTACTCATTAACACCTATAAAAATTTTTTTTTCAAAACCTACAATTATGGAATTTTGAAAAAATCCAAAAAAAATCGTGTGGGTACAGCTTTTTATGAAACTGCTCAATAATTTTTGTAACAATTAAAATAATATTTAGTGATTCCTACTGGACTTTTATATTTTGCAAACTCTGACAGAAGATGTCTTTTTCATCCGTTATTTTTTTTTTTTTCCAAAAAAATCGTGTGGGTACAGCTTTTATGAAACTGCTCAATAATTTTTGTAACAATTAAAATAATATTAGTGATTCCTACTGGACTTTTATATTTTGCAAACTCTGACCAGAAGATGTCTTTTTCATCCGTTGCATATTTCTTTCTTTTTTTTATATTTAGACCCTAAAAAATAATATTAATAATCAAATTCCCAATAGGATTTCCCTCGATATGCGCATGCATGTTTTATAACGGTAGGGAGAGGGGATGGTGAAGACATCACCCCCGAGTTAGCCCAAAGAAGCTTCAGAGTTGAACGGGAAACTGTCGGCTCCGCATTCCATCAGCTGATCACGTCTTTAATCTGTAAGGAATCTAATTTTTCTACGGGGTATCCTGTCCAGAGCCCCTCGGACTAGACGAGAGTCAGTGAAAGAAAAAAAAAATTTATTCCGGTCGCCAATCAGTTCATAGACGTCTAAAAGTGCAGTCAGTCCCAGTGGCTCGTCGTTTTGTGTTTAAAAGTGTGCCTACTCAGATTACATTCGACTTTTATTTCAGTTTTAGCTCATTTCTGCCAGGATGTCTGACGAGGAGTATTCAGACGTGAGTATTTTATTTTAGTTAATAATTAATAAAATTTATATAAGTTAAAAAATTATAACTTGTAATTTTTTTTAAATTTAAATGTAGTATAAAGAAAATTTTTTGTATCCAACAGTTTAGATGTAAAAAAAATGTCTAATTGAAATTCTTCTTATTTTTTATAACAACTGCGGATAGTCAACCAGAGCCTGAACCTCAAAAGAAGACTGAGTAAGTTGGAAAATTCAAGATTATTTAGAATAAAAATATTAGAGACGCCTTTCTGTTCTGCTTCTTCATTTTTAAAATAGCGTCGAAGAGCTTGAAAAACATAAAAGGCATCAAACTGTCGACGTAGACGCCTAAAAAAATGATTTTTTACGTTTTTTTATAATAATTTAACAACGAAAATCTTAAAGTGAAAGAAGAGACGTTGTTGTTGCCAAATGCCTAGATGAAGCTCGGGTATTTTGGCATGGATAAGAAAGAGCAAGGATTAATTATATACCTCCATAATCTAACCTGGACTAACAAACATACTTCGATTTAACGGACCGAAGCAACAAATTATTCATTAAAAAAAAGAATCTGTCAATAAAATGGCGGAGATTAACACGAAAATCCTTTGAAGAATAAAGAAGAATATTGAAAAACTATAACTACTTTTAACAATTTATTATCGTCTGCAAAACAACATTTTTTTTTGGATTCCAACTTACAAAAAAATTTTAAAAAAGCATCTAACGGAAAAAACGCGCTTTGCAAGTTGCAGCTAACAACCACGCTTATGTTTATTTTGTTTTAAATTAATGTTAACTTTTAGAATAGCTTTTAAGTATTTTAAATTTTTTAAGTTAAGTTTGGAATTTTTTTTATTCAGTGCTTTAAGATGTACATATTAAAAGATTTTGTAAAATAAAAAAACTTAACATTTCTTCTTTGTATATATTTTATATCTTGTTTATATTTTTGTATTTTCTATTTTAAAGCACTGAATATTTACTTATGTGAATATGAGTAGAATTTAGTAGAAAGCCATCGGATGTTTCATCCGATGACTTCTCTCAAACTAGAATAGAACTTTTGACTTTTTTTCTCTTTTCAAAAATTAGACTTTTTCTGACTAGGTGGAAAAGCTTTGGAAAAAAAGTCTACTTTTCTTAGTAACCAAATTTACTTTCTCTTTTTTTTCTCCTCATTTTGAACAAATTATAGAAAATTTTGTAGATATTAATAATTATTTAAATAAAATAGTTTATAGTTTAAATATTGTATATATGGAACAAAAATAGGTTATTTGAAAAGAAAATAATTTGTTCTGAGGGGTTTTATAACACATAACTAATAATGTGCTTTCTGTCTCTCTTTATAGGCGTAGACAATCAGAAAAGTAAGTCGGATTTTTTTTGTGTGCATGAGAAAGCACGTGTGTAAAAATTCTATAAAAAAAATTTCGAAAATGGTTGGAATCGCTTTAGCAGGGGTTTTATAACACAAACTAATAATGTGCTTTCTGTCTCTCTTTATAGGCGTAGACAATCAGAAAAGTAAGTCGGATTTTTTTGTGTGCATGAGAAAGCACGTGTGTAAAATTTCTATAAAAAAAATTTCGAAAATGGTTGGAATCGCTTTAAAGCACACACAAAGGCTTACTAAGTAGACAGTACGAAATTATTTTTAAAAAACACACAAATCACTTTCTATCTACGCAAAAAGAACAACAGTTTATAAATAATATAAATATTGTACATAGTAGAGTTAATATTTTAATTATAAAAAAAAACATTATCGTAACTATTTCGTAGATATTAACTTTTCAAAAGAAGAAACCATGACACGAGATAAACTTATGCACGCATTCCACTATATTTTATAAAAGTTTGAGATGCTTCTGTTTGCTTGATGTGTTGTTACTTTTGTATATCTTTTCCATGTAAATAAGCCTTTTTACTATTTTAGTCTTCTGTAATATTTTCTTCTTAAATTTATTCTTTTTTTTTTTTTACAAATACAAAAATTCGCTGACCGAACAGAAATGAGACATTTTTTATTATTATGCTAAATACTTTGATGTTTCAAAGCATTCTAACAAAAGGATGTTATAAATGTTTCTTTATTTATTTTTAATTTATTTTATTTTGTTTTTCAGGGGCGATGGCGATCCAGAATTCGTCAAGGTGAGTTTCCAAATTTTAAATTCCCCCTTCAAATTTAAATCTGACGTCAAAAAAAATTTAAAGTGCACGTAGTTAAATTTTAGTATATGCACTTTTTTAAATTTCTTGACAAAAAAAACGGAGAAAAATTATTTAAGTGCAATCCGTTTTTTTGATTTATGAGTAGACTAAATTGAATAAAAAAAATTATAAAATAAAATAAAAGGTCTTAAAAATATAAAATGGGTACGCCTTAAGGCCAGTTGGGCCTTTCAAGTCTGGCACCTAATTTAAATATCTGGGTTTCGCATTGACGTTGGTGTTATTTTCGATTGGGTCCCTTTTTTTCCTAATATTTTCAAATAAGGTTATTAATATTTCTCTTTTTCTTTCTTCTTTTTCTCTTATAGCGTCAAGAAGCTAAAACATCCGCTCTTGACGAACAGCTCAAGGATTACATCGCGGAATGGAGAAAGCAAAGGGCTCGCGAGGAAGAGGACCTCAAAAAGCTCAAAGAAAAACAGGCCAAACGCAAAGTGAGTTTTTTTTTCCCAACGAAAACGACCTAAAAAAATGAATTCGCTCGTTTTTAGTTTTTTCCTACAAGTCTGCTTTGCCCGTGGGGGGATCGGCTCCCTACGGACCTAGTCGGCATTTATTTATAGAGCGATTTTAATTTATTTTCGGAAAGAGCGTGAAAAAGGATGAACCATGCGCGTTGTCGGTTAAACAAACCTTTGACCCAAAAAATATTCGTTTACACAAACCCAAAATAGGACACGACGGGAGGAAAAAATCCACGGATTCGGAATCTGATTCCAACATCATTGTTTAAATTTTCTTTTTAAATAAGATTTCCGAGCTAAACAAACTAAAAGATGTTTTATAATTTTAGCCTCCTTGTAAATCTTAACTCGACGTTTGTTTGACTACCACTAGATGAGCTTTGTAACTATAAACTAGCAAAGTCGTGTTACTGGCGGTGGAAATTACGTACTGATTTCAAATCATGCCTACTCCGCATCTGAATAAATACTGGATTTGGTGAAAAATTCATCTTGAGTTCGATGGATTGTTCTCTAAGTTGGCCATATTGGTAGTGCAATATGGGGGATGCCTCCTCCTGGGGACAAATGTTATCCTTTCTATGTTCATAGGACTTTTTGCTTGACAAATTTTTCAATTGATTTCGTTTTAGGTCATGAGAGCGGAAGAGGAAAAACGTATGGCAGAGAAAGAAGCAAGAAGAAGAAAGACGTGTTCGCGAAGCTGAGGAAAAGAAACAGAGGGACATCGAAGAAAAGAGGCGACGACTTGAAGAAGCCGAAAAGAAACGTCAAGCGATGATGGCCGCCCAAGGACCAAAGCAAACAAAAAGGACCCAACTTTACCATCTCCAAGAAAGATGCTGGGTAAGTTTTTTTCAAATTCCTAGTTTTTCGAAATTCATTTTAATTTTGATTGCAGCTTAACATGTCCTCTGCTCAATTAGAACGTAACAAAACTAAAGAGCAATTAGAAGAAAAAAAACGTATCTCCCTGAGTATTAGGATTAAACCTCTCGCGATTGAAAACATGAACATAGACAGATTACGCCTCAAAGCCGTCGAACTTTGGGACTGCATAGTTAAACTCGAGACGGAAAAATACGACTTGGAAGAAAGGCAAAAAAGGCAAGATACGACGTAAGTCTTAACCGCTACTCAACCGCCAATCGCTTAAAGCCATTTTTTTAGTTGAAAGAATTGAAGGAAAGGCAAAAGCAACAACTTAGGCACAAAGCGCTTAAGAAAGGTCTTGACCCCGAGTAAGTTCACCAATATTTTTAATATAATAACTGTAAAAATTAAGATTGTTAAGCGCCTATTGGTCATATAAAACTAACTTCAGAAATCGCGTCAATTTCCCTTTAGACCAAATTAGAATCAAATTATGCAGTATTCAGCTTTGCTGCCCTAAATTTGTCTCTGGCCGCGCGGCCACAATGTCGGGATAACGACCACAAGCTGTTTTAATCATTCGTGGTTAGGAAGAACAGTTTCCAAAAAAAACCATCTTTCAAAGGTCGCAGAATATTTCTTTTAGAGAAAGTTAACATTTTTGGGAGGAAGCAAAATTATTCATGCCCAGGTTTGCATTAAGTCCCTAACTGAGGGCGCGGGGCAACAAGTGGCGGGATAGTGACCACAAGTTGTTTTAAGAGAACCTTTTCCTAGAAACCCGTCTTTCATAAGTATCGCAATATCTTTCTTTTAGAAGTTAAAATTTTTGGGGAAGCAAAATCGATCCTTTGTTTTTTGAGTTGGTAACAAAATAAAGCGTTTTTTTTTTTTCACTAATTTTCTATAAATTAATTTTTGTTTCGTTTTCTTTCAGAGCCCTCACCGGTAAATACCCAGTGAGTATTGAAAACCTTTGAAAAAAATTTTTTTCTCATATCAATCATTGTAGCCTAAAATCCAAGTCGCCTCCAAATATGAAAGGAGAGTCGATACAAGGTCCTACGACGACACAAAAAGAAGTTATTTGAAGGCGTAAGTATCAAAACTTTTTTTTATCATTTTAAGGGTGGCGGTCGTCGAAAAAAGTGTGTTTTTAATGAATCTTAAGACTTTTTCAGTTTTGTTAACTGAGATGAAAGAAAAAATTACGGAGTAGACATAGTTTACATCAAGAAAAAATGAATTTTTGGTCAACGTTATAACAGAAGTTTGCTGTGGTTTTAGGTTATGCCATGATGCCGAGTTCAACGCCGATCCGCAGGGAAACTTTAGATTTTCGCGTGAGAATTTTTGGTCAACGTTATAACAGAAGTTTGCTGTGGTTTTAGGTTATGCCATGATGCCGAGTTCAACGCCGATCCGCAGGGAAACTTTAGATTTTCGCGTGAATTTTTATTATCTTTTTTACTTATTTTTTCTATATTTGTTCTTTCCTCTTGTGAAGAAAAGACCTTCTTATCTCCTTTTATTTGATTCATAACCACATTTTATATTCAATCTTTTCCTTTTTTTTTTACATATTCAATATCGTACTAACATAATTCATGTACAGAATGTTTTTGTTCTTAAAAATTAAATTGTGAGCAAACCATTTCATTGTTTTCGAGGCGCTGAAACCATTCCTCATTGATCAACCATTTCATCATTTTCATTTGTAGAAGGAATTTAGCTATTTAGGGAGGAAGTTTTTGACAGCAGCATAAATGTTGAAATTACATTTTATTTACACACTTTTTTCGATGTCTGGAGTTCTCGTTTAAACCTTTTCTGGCAAATTGTGGGTCAAATTTTCAGGACAATTAATTTTCTTTACCATTTTATTTCATTTTATTTCCCTGATATTTATTAGGGTTGGGAAACTTTGAGCTCTGAAGAATTAGAAAAAGTATGGAAGACAAGATCTGAGCAATTTACGAAACGCAAACATGGTAAGTTTAGGCATGGTGGGAATGTTGTAAATAAACCGAAAAGGACGATCGAAAAAGGAATAGAATGTAGAATGTGTTTTTTTCTTCTTGGTTTTCTTTTTTTTGCCGTTTCCCTTTTAGTATCAACGAGGAATGTGGTTGAGAGAGAAAAACAAAATCCTCCCTAATAACCATGTGACAATCTTAGGCTGATTTTCGTTTAACTGTTTGTGAGTTTTGAGCATGTTTTTGAACAGGGTTTTCTGGAGCAGAATAAGGAAACTATAGAAAAGACCTGGGCGGAAAAGAGCGACCAGTTCGGATCAAGGGCTCAAAGTAAGTACGAAAAAAGAGTTCGTGTCCAAAATTCTCTTTGTCATTTTCTTTGTAAAATTTTCGTTTTTCATCAAATATTTTCCGAATCCTTCAAGTTCTAGTGATATTTTCTTTACTGATCTAAAAACGGATCTTAAAAGTTTTACCACCTTTTTCTAGAAAGTAATTTTAATCCTTTCAACGTTTTCTAAAACAAATATTAAAGTGGTTTCTTTCTTCACACTTTTGTAAAACAGGTAAAAAGCATGAAAAAAATTAGTTTTAGTTTTCTAAAAACATCTTAAGACAAGACCCAAGATGTTGATAGGAATATTGTAAATAAATGTATAAATACGAGTATTTATACAAAGTTTGTTTTGAAAAGAATGTAAAAAAACCTACTTTCTATTACTAGCTTGCTATTTAGTTTTAAAATGAATGAGAAAAGAATTAACTAATTTTTGAAGATTCCTAGAACTAGAAACTTTTTTTTATCATACAGAGAATTTAAATTTTAAACTTTATTTTTAGCCAAATTACCGAAATGGTTCGGAGAGCGCCCTGGCAAAAAGAAGGACGCCCCTGAAAGCCCTGAAGAAGAAGAGATCAAACCCGCTGACGACGATGTCGAACCCGTTTACGTAGATGAAGAAGAAGCCGAAGAAGAAGAGGCTGAGGAAGAGGAAGAGGAAGAAGCCGAAGAAGAAGAAGAGGAGGAAGAAGAGGAAGAAGAGGAGGAGAAGAAGAAGAATAAACTATTCATTTAAGGTACCTTATTTTAAACATCATAACCTAATAAAACATTTTATTTTTTCAGGCTTTTGGTAACTTCAATAAACGGAGAGAGTTTGACATGTTGACAGTGTGATGACCCGAAACCTCAAAATAACAAAAAAAATCATAAACAAATGTCAATAAACACAAAATCACAACAAAAATTTTTTTTTAATTTTTATTATTGATATACTATCGTGTAAATTTATTATATCAAATTAATATTTGTGATGACCCGAAACCTCAAAATAACAAAAAAAATCATAAACAAAATGTCAATAAACACAAAATCACAACAAAAATTTTTTTTTAATTTTTATTATTGATATACTATCGTGTAAATTTATTATATCAAATTAATATTTTGTTCATTGTAATGTCTGCTATGTTACTGTATTATAAATTAATAGCTGTAATATTTTATGTTTTAACAAAATATTTATGCAAATAATTAATACATTATGGAATAAAACAGGCGTTTGTTCGATAACATCCGGAGGAACGAATTTTATTCGTCTTGTATTAATTATCCCAGGACCCTCAATTAGGATAAGAAGGAAAATTATATTTTTCAAAAATAAAACAAAAATTCCAAATAACTCGCGAAGACTAATGCTCAAATGGATCACATTGAATTTCTTCATTTCTAATTAGTTTGTTAAGTTCGCAAACATCTAATTGTTTTTCTTGAGTAAAGTTCTACAATAAAAATGAAGAAAACGACAAAAAAAATTCATTTTATTTATTCAAATACACCTTCAACAGTCTAAAATGATATTCTTATGAAGAAAGGAAAATGGACAAATTTTAGTTGATAACAAAAATATTTGAAAACGTAATTAGGAGTAAAGTGGGGGGAAATGATTTTTCATTTTGTGAAATGATGAGGCAGCTAAGGTTTATTGTTTATTTTCAATAATTAATTTTGTTCATTGTCTTATTGGTTCATTGTCCTATTAACTTTCCGAAAGAGATAGGCCATATAATTTTCGGGAGAGGGTTCCACACCAAATCTTGCTTTTGAATAAAAATGACTAGAGAATTTTCGAAATTCGCAACAAAAAAAATGTCTGAGATGTTTTTGATGCACGACGATTCCGATCTTCACCAAATACAAATTTATTGGAGGGAAAAAATCGAAAGTGGGTCAGCTGCGCGAACACTCACTTAAGCCCTGCTGGATCATTGCGCTGTCTCTGCTTTAGGGACTAATTATGGAAACTGGTATAGCTCTCAGGAACTCTACAGGGGTGAATTCTTTGGTTCTGCCAGTGGGAGGGTTTGCCCCGAAGACATCCCCTCGCGGAAGGTTACTTAGGTGATATCTGACGAAATATGTCCTCTCAGTATGTCCACAAGCGGCCTAAGGTCCATTCTGCTCTTAAGCGACAGGGTGTTCTTTACTCTTAATGAGATGGCCTTTTTGCTTTCCTAAGTCCTCAAGATCCCCTCCTGGAACTTATTTGTGACCCATGTATTTGTATCGCTTTTTGCATGGACTTTGGTCAACCATGTCTCCAGTTAGGGCAGATGGGGATCCTTTTCCTTTCTTAAAAAAGGTCCAAAATGGAGAAGATCAATAAGTACGGGCGTAACGGCACAAAACTAGACAGATCCATAAATCGGATGTTTTACTATTAATAAACAGTTTATGCTTTCCATTAATTTATTAAATAAAATAATTATTTTGGGGAAAAAAATGTTTGGTCACAATATTTTCAATTCACAATTTGATAATCTCTCGGACTTGATGCGAGAATGGCGGGATATCGATTGTAATTATCAGCACTATCACAAACACAACCGATCGGAACCTTCTTAACAGTTACTTTTTTCGAATCTTCCCAGATGTAAAGCTCTTGCGTTATTGTCTGCCACGTTTTTGTTTGTTCCTCGTCGCAAAAGCTTTCAGAGCAACTCCGCTTACATTTCGCCGTGACCACGACGCACGGCACCCCACGTGGGAAATTCCAAATCTAAATAAAAAGGATATGTAAAACGTGAAAAAAAAAACATTTAAAATTTAAATTACCTCGTATTCAACGCACGGAGAATATTTAGAACACAAATAATCTTTTGATAGTAAATTATGATGAAAGAATGAATGTATAGCGGTACTAAAATGAAGAAATATTAGTCCGAATATTAGTTTTCCCATTTCACCTGTTAACAGTAAACGAATCAATTAAGTTTTTGAATGTTCAACCGAAAATCATCGGTAAGAAATGTCATTTCGCCCAAAACAAGTTGGGAACATGTAAAAAACTTGGAGCTGTTCCCGAATTATCCAAAAAGAAAATATTTGGTGAAGATAACAAAGGAGGCTGAGGTGTACTTTGGTACTCTTGGTTTTTTGGAACTCACTCCGATTTGTGAGGGAGGCCTGGAATACTGGTTTCTAAGGTTCGTATATCGAGGGTACTGCAATAACTTGTTATCGAATAATTTAAAAATCAAAAAAGTCATTTCGTCTCATTATTCGGCAAACCTTAGTTGAAAGGCATTCCATACTAAATCCGCAAAACTTGACGGTCATGATGGAACGTACTCCTTGCTCAATAAACCTTGTTTCAACAATTGTTCGGGCCAAGTAAAAAAAAAGTAAGGAAAAAGACGAAAACAAGATAAAGAGAAAAAAGGATTAAATATGTTTTGTACTCCTCCCCCGCACGGCCCCGTCGAGTCAGTCTCGGGCAAGACACTCATAGATAAAGATGTTAATTTAATTTTTTTTGTATTTTTTTTTCCGAGCTAAAGATTGTGAAATTGTTGAAAGAAAAGTGTGTTTAATTGTTAAAAGAGAAAAATTCCACCCTAAGGCCTAGGGAAGTCTGTAAGTTGAAAATAAATTCTCATATAATTGTTAAAAATTATTTCTTAAGAAAAGAACCTTCGAAACTGTCCCACAAAAGAAAAAGAAATTAAAACATATGAATTCTAAACGTTCCCAGGATCGCCCTAAAAAGCCCCTGGGGCGTAAGCATGGTCCTCCGGGCCGGATGAAGTTTTGAAGTTTCTTTTTCGTTATTTGTTGAGTTTTTTCTCTTCAAAAATTTTCATATTTTCTGTCCTTGTCTTTCGCCCATGGTTGAGCATGCCTAAACTCGTTTATGCTTCTGCAAGTCATGATTCTAGATTTTCAAAATGTGATTTTTTAATCTATTTTTTTTTATTTATATTTATTCAAATTGCATGCTCTTAATTTAAAATTGTTTATTTCTTAAGATAATTTAAAGTTAATCTTCTAACGCAAAAGAGCCTTTTTTTTTGTTTGGCTCAAAATTTATTCTTTACTAGTTTATTTTTTAATTATTCATTGTGTATGCTTAGTTTAATGCTCTTAATTTAAAATTGTTTATTTATTAAGATCATTTGAAGTTAATCTTTAATTGCAAAAGAGCTATTTTTAGTCTCAAAATTTATTCTTTAAAACTTTATTCGTTAATTATTCGTTGTGTGTTCATTCCTAATTCTTTAATTATTTATTTAATTAAATTATTTTAATTTATTATTTATTTGCATGTTATTCACTTTTAGAGATTATTTAGCGCTTTAATTACTCAATTTTGTGATACTTGGCCACAACTTACCCTATAAAAAAAAAAAAAAAAAAAAAATTCTGGAAATTATGGAGGGGGCTGATCAATTAAAATTCAAGAAGCTGAATTCTCTTTTGGCTCAATATGCCACCGACATCGATGAAACATACAACCTCGCGGTGTCATCGAGGGATGAGAGGTCAGCAAAGTTATTCAAGGTGAGAGCTTCGAAACTTGATTCAGTATTTGAAAATTCATCGCTGCCTTGGGAGAAGCCCAATCCTTGGCTGAATATTTAAAATTAGAAGAAGATGAGTCTCGATTAAAACAATTAGCTGATGAAATTCGAAGTCGATATTATGAAATTTTAACCGAAGACGTCGTTGCAACGGGATCTCAGGACAATTCTCATCAAACATCGGTGCCATTGGGGCATTCATCCATAAGTTATCCAAATCAATCTTTTTCGCTGAAGATTAAGCTCCCGACGATTCAGTTACCTAATTTTGATGGCGATATATCAAAGTGGGTCTCCTTTAAGGATACGTATATGTCTTTAATTCATGACAATACGGATCTGACATCGATTCAAAAATTCCATTATTTGAAATCCTCGCTGAAAGGTGCTGCGTTGCAAACGATCTCGTCGATTCCCATTCAAGAAGACACTTACACTCAAGCGTGGGAATTTCTATGCAGAAAATTCGATAATTCACGTCTTCAGGCGAATCATTATTTAATGAAAATCCTAAATTTTAAGCCGATTCAACATGCTTCATCCGCCACCTTGAATCAATTCGCAGAAGTATTTATGGAAAGCGCTACAAGCCTGCGTAACCTGTGCCTGGAAGATTTAGACGGATTTATTCTTTATACCTTAGGATTAAGATGCTTAGATTCAAAAACCAGAGAGAAATTCGAAGCGGAAAGCGCTCAAAAACCCGAAATTCCTAAATTTGAGGACTTTGATGATTTCATCCATCGCCAATGTCAACAAATTCAAGCTGAAATGTTAGTATCCAGACCAGAACAGCAATCAACCGTTGCTTCCAGACACAGCGGCTACAAACGCTAAGCCGAAGCAAACTGTTCTTCTCGCATCTGACACGAATTCGTCGGCATCTAAATGCCCTTTATGTCCGAGAAAATTTATTACTGCCTTGATTTTAAAGCCAAGACACCATCCGAAAGGCAAAAGATAGTCAGTCAAAATCGTTTATGTTTTAATTGTCTTACTCCATCGCACACAGCTTCGAGCTGTCTGTCAAGTCGTAAGTGCGATCATTGTCAGAAGAGACATCACAGCTTACTTCATCAATCGTCACAAAATTCGACAACGCCTAAAACTCAAAACGAAAAAACCATCGCAGCAAGCTCAGAATCAAAAAGAATAGATCATGCCACGACTTCCAGCGTAAATAAATCAAAACCTTCGGAAAAGGAACGGGATCTTGTCGTTAATTCAGCGTTTGATGGCGACATATCAGTTCTTTTAGGGACCGCCCAAGTCAGAATCAAAGACAACGAAAGTGAACTTCAAAATATCCGTGTTCTCGTAGACAGTGGTTCGCAAAGATCCTTTATCACCAACGCGTTGTGCAACAAGCTCGGGTTAGCAAAAGAGACGAACACTCAAATTCTTTAAGGATTTTCCGATAGCGTCATCCAAGGAGGAAAATTTCAAGCAACATGCATCTTACAATCTCGATATCATGGATACAATCAGCTAAAAACTAGCGCAATCATCGTTAATCGTATCACCAATCGTCTTCCTTTAAGTCCTATTCCAAAACGTATCGTTGAGAAGTTTGCTCATCTGGAGCTGGCTGATCCGGAGTTTCAAAAACATCGAGACGTGGATTTTCTCCTAGGTGCAGATTTATTTCCAAAGATTTTAACCGATAAAGGCACTTTAAACGAAGATGGGTATCCTAGTGCTCTCCATACAATATTTGGTTGGCTTATTCTCGGCCCTTACGAAACAAAAGATCCTTCAACTCACGGACTGGCTTTCCATGTTTCATCTCATTCAGAGTCTTTAGAAAGTTTTCTCACCAAATTTTGGGAAATTGAGTCTGTAGCCTCCGTCGATGTCAAATATACAGAAGAAGAAGAAACGTGTGAAGAACACTTTAAAAAGACACATTCTCGAGATCCAACCGGTCGTTATGAAGTGAGATTGCCGTTTTCCTCCGACCCTATGCCTGACTTGTCAGATTCAAAGAAAATAGCATTAAGACGTTTTATGAATCTAGAAAATAAATTAGAAAAACGTCCCGAGTTGAAAACGGAATATTCAAAGATAATAAAACAGAATGAAGAACTAAATTACATCTCGAAATCCAACTGCCAGGGAAAATATTTCCTCCCCCACCACTGTGTGGTAAGAGACTCGACTTCCACGAAGGTCCGAATTGTTTTCGATGGGTCGTCATCTTCAAGAAACGGATCCTTAAACGCACATCTGTGGTCAGGACCTAAGCTCCAATGGGATATTAGACATGTACTTCTTCGCTTCCGAACATTCGTCGTCGCGTTCACCGCCGACATCACTCAGATGTACTTGCAGATCAAAGTTTATCCTGATGATTGCTCCTATCAGCATTTTTTCTACCGATTTAACCCATCCGATGCGATTCAGGAATACGCTTTAAATCGAGTCACATTTGGATTTACACATTTGAGCAGTAAGTCTCATCTCACGTCCCTCATCATTGATTATTTTCACTCAGCCTACCTTCACGCAGGCCCAAGATTATTGCAGTCGCTTTTGTCTCGAAAATTTTGGATATTGTCTGGACGTTAGAAATATCTAATAGTTTAATTAGAAAAAGAACCCATCTGTGCCTCAGATGCCATCGTTTAAAGGCCAAGCCATACACCACAATAATGTCGGATTTGCCATCTTCAAGACTCGCGATGGGCGTTGTCTTTCGTAATGTCGGCGTCGATTATGCAGGGCCCTTCTCCGTCAGACGCTCCATCATCCATAAGTCATATCTATGTCTTTTTGTCTGCTTGAGCACTAAAGCAGTTCATTTCGAAATCGTATCTAATCTAACAACCGATAATTTTTTAGCAGCGCTAGAGCGGTTCATCGCCCGACGAGGGTTGCCTGAATTGATTTTATCCGACAATGGAACCAACTTCGTAGGTGCAAGCCGCGAATTGAAAGAACTTAACGAATGGTTAAACAAAAAGTCAACCAACGATCAAATCGAATCGGCTCTAAATACGAAAGGAATAAAATGGAGATTCAACCCACCCAGTGGTGGGAACCAATATTCTGACATTCGAGGAATTCGTCACGTTGTCCACAAAAATTGAATCAGTTTTGAATTCCAGACCTTTGTATGATATTTCAACCGGCAATCCTAACACATACGAAGTCCTTACTCCAGGCCATTTCCTTATAGGCCGACCATTAGTAGCCCTACCTGAGTCTGATTTATCCGAAGTTAATGAACATCGAGTTAAGAGATGGATGAGAATAAAAAAGTATGTCCAGGATGTGTGGAAGACGTGGCGTTTTGACTATCTTCAATCTCTTCAAAAAAGGTCAAAATGGATTGAGAGTCGGGAGAACCTGAAAAAGGACACCTTGGTCCTCGTGCTCGATCAGGGCTCCACCCCCCTATGCTGGCCGGTGGGTCGAGTCCTAGAAGTGTACCCCGGAAAAGACGGAAAAGTAAGGGTCGCGAAGATACGAACTGCACACGGAGAATACATCCGTCCGATAAGTCAATTGGCACCGTTTTTGCCCCTCGACGAAAAAACAGAATAACTTCCGTTTTTGGTGGGCGGTATGTTGGGGCCAAGTAAATTTTAGTAAAAAAAAAAAGTAAGGAAAAAGACGAAAACAAGATAAAGAGAAAAAAGGATTAAATATGTTTTGTACTCCTCCCCCGCACGGCCCCGTCGAGTCAGTCTCGGTTAAGACACTCATAGATAAAGATGTCAATTTAATTTTTTTTGTATTTTTTTTTTCCGAGCTAAAGATTGTGAAATTGTTGAAAGAAAAGTGTGAGAGGTGCAGTTTTTAATGAACAGACGACGCTTCTTTTTATTCTTTTAATTTACGGAAACATGTTTCGAGGGGCGATGTCCCTCCTCCTCAGTCCTATATAAAAATTACATTAAAATTATAAGTATTATAAAAAATTTTTTAAAAACATGCACAATAAATATTTTACAAAGATCCCTTACCTCCTAGGTGGTTGAATCTCAACTGGAATTTGAATCTGGAATTTTTGAATCTCAAAAAATTTTTTATAATACTTATAATTTTAATGTAATTTTTATATAGGACTGAGGAGGAGGGACATCGCCCCTCGAAACATGTTTCCGTAAATTAAAAGAATAAAAAGAAGCGTCGTCTGTTCATTAAAAACTGCACCTCTCATATTAGACGTGAAGCGACGAAAAAAGAAGAAAGAAGAAAGAAAAGTGTGTTTAATTGTTAAAAGAGAAAAATTCCACCCTAAGGCCTAGGGAAGTCTGTAAGTTGAAAATAAATTCTCATATAATTGTTAAAAATTATTTCTTAAGAAAAGAACCTTCGAAACTGTCCCACAAAAGAAAAAGAAATTAAAACATATGAATTCTAAACGTTCCCAGGATCGCCCTAAAAAAGCCCCTGGGGCGTAAGCAACAATTTTCAACTGAACATGGGATAGGGCGAATTTTTTTAAAAAATGATTTAAAAAACATTTTAAGCATACTTATTGGAAACAAAAAACCAAAAACAAAGAAAAGAGAGAAAAAGATTGAAAAATTCATACCTTTGCCAGCTGAACTCCAATAAATTTCAATTATATTTCATTTAAGCTTTGCTTTTATACCTATTCTGATAAAGATAAGGGCGAAAAGGTGGGTTGGTTTTAATTGATAAATTTTATGAAGGAAAATGTAGTAACGCTGGATTAAAAGAGTCGAATTTAGTGAGTAGATACGTGTTATCTAATAAACGTAATAAGTCCTAAGTTTCCACGTCAGGCTTGCCTCGTCACAAAAAAAAGTGTAATAAATCAATTCTGTTGTCGCTGATACTTTTTTTAATTAAGGAGGTATACCTGGGTATCATTAAACTTATGAGTTTTTTTTATTCCTGTAGGAGAGAATGGAGCAAGGCAAGGGGATTCCTCCATTGTGCCATGGCATGGGAGCTATGACTTTGTTTTTGCTTTTCATATATAACTGAAGGTGTGGGCATAGATGGACACTTCGGACCTCCCAACTTTGACTTTGTGGAAGGGTCCTAAGTCATTTCAAGCTTTTTTTCCTTTTTTACCTTTCTTAAAGAAGTTATTGTGATACCCTCCACGTCGGGTTTTTGTGGAAGGGTCTTCCAGACCCCGAAGGCTCAAATCGAATGTTGATGTTTACCGATAGGTACCAACTTTGTCTGTGGTTCCGGCCGGCCGTAGCATTTTTTTCCGGAACACTTTACGGCCACAGTTTTCAGCAGATTTTCACCAAATTTTCACACAAGTGTCAGAAGAAAGACACTTTTTTGACATTTTTCACGGTCTTTTGTACAAGAAGAATCCTTTTTTACTTTCTCAAATGAAGCTTATCGTGATGCGATGGGTGGTTTTTGGGATCTTGAGTTTTATGGAAGTCGTTTTTCTAACCTTTATCAGGTTATCAGGCGTTTTCCATCGTATTTTTTCCGAGAAAAAAAAAATCTTTTTGAGTGTTTTCTATATACTGTTATTTTAAAAATAATGAAGATTTATTTCAAGGTGTTTATTATGGATAATCCAGAAATAATTGTATGGTTTTTTAAACTTTTTATTACACAAGCCGACATGTTTCGACCAAATACAAATATTTGTATTAGGACGAAATGCATGCTTTACCTTTGTTTTCTTCTGTTTTTTCAGCTGCCCTGAAGAGGACCAAGTAATTGGTCGAAACATGTCGGCTTCTGTAATAAAAAGTTTTAAAAAACCATGCAATTATTCCTGAATTATCCATAATTAACACCTTGAAATAAATACTCTGCCAGGATAAAGTCAACGTCATCAGTAATGAAGATGTTATTTTAAAAAAAAAATTTTTAGAAGTTAAAGTTTTGATTTATTTTATAAATTTTTATTTAACATTAATTGTGTTTTATGCTTTATAACAATAAATAATAAAATATAAAAGCGCACAAAAATCACATGGATTAAAGTTAATGGTGGCCTTTAGAATATCCGAACTTTTTCCCTCCTTTGTGGCCACTTTTCTTCCCGTAATGTTCTTTATGAGAGTGATGGGATTCGTGTCCTTTATGCCCTTTGTGACCCTTGTGTTCTTGGTCGTAGTGCCCTTTGTCGTGGTGTCCCTTTTTACCGTGATGATCGTCGTGGTAGGCGGATTTATGATGTCCTCCTTTCTTATGGTGTCCTTCCTTTTTGCCGTGGCCGCCGTGGAAGTCGCCGTGTTTACTGTGGTGCCCTCCTTTGTGGAAATCGTCGTAGAACTTGTGCTCTTTATGGTATTCGTCTTTGTGGAATTTATTGTGGTATCCTTTCGTCTTATGGCCTTTCTTGTGGCCGCCCTTTTTTCCGTATTTTGCTGCTTTATGACCTTTCTCGCCTTTGTGATGTGCGTGGTACTCGTCGCCTTCGTCGTGGTGCTTCTTCTTGTGCCCGGAGTGGTCTTCGTAGAAACCGCTGTGGTGGTCTTTGTCGTGCTTTCCGGCTTCACCTTTGTCGAAATGATGCTTGCTTATGTACCCTTTGTCTCCTTTATGTCCTCCGCTTTCATAATGGTCTTTGTGGTATTTTTCACCCCCGCCTTTTTCGAAATGATGTGCCGCAGCGACTTCCAAGTCCTCCACATCTGGAAATATGAACAACAATCAGATAACAAACATTTGTATGCAACACTTCAATGCCAAATGAACTTTCACAAGCTTAAGTAAACTCCGCCACTCTGTCGGTGAAAGAAACTAACTCGTTTCAAAAAAATTCCCTTTAAAAACCGCTCTTAACTAAAAAAAATGGTGTTGCTAGCTTTACGATGCCTTTCAGAGTCACAATATCTATAGTCTATATCTAATTTTTGAAAAGCCATGATGGAAAAAATGATGGCTTCTTATACCCATCAAACTCTGAAATGTCAAACTTTGAATGGGTAGTTGAAAAAATTAAACGATGTACAAATAAAATGTTTTACATCGCGATTCTGTAGCTATGGGTGAGAAAGGACTTACCGTGATCCGGCGAGGAATTTTGAATGATGTGACAGAGGCTGCGAGAAAGAGAAGACCTAGCACTCTCCAATTCAACATGACTCTCATCGGATTTTCTTACAAGTCAGATATTTATAATGGAACTCCTCCTTTTACACAGCTGACTAGCTGTTCCGCTTTCCAGACAATGCGGTAATCCGAGTTATGCATACACTCTCACTGATTCCCCCGGGTCCCTAAATCTCGTTAAAAGACTACCGAAATCGATCATCTCGGTGACCTTGACATACTTTCTTAAGATCTTCCCTTCTACAAAGTGGAGTACTCTTCAGCATTTTAGCTAACTTTGTCGCTTGGCTTTAAAATTGCTATGACTTAAGCAAAATGGGGAACATCAGACGAACAATATTAGAATTTTATACGTCTTCATTAGTGCAAAAAAATTTAAATGGTGCCCATTTCTTGATTTCAATGAAGTTTTAAATTAATTTTAGACCGCATTCTGACTAATTGCATTGGCAGAAAATTATTATTATTATTGTTCCAAAAAGAATTTAAAAAAATTATAACCAAGCATCGACTTATTGCATCAGATAGCAACAAATCGACCGATTCCACTGACTAACCAACCATTTTATTTTAGGCATCATCGAATTAAGACTTCAAACAAATGGTTATCACACCATCCGGTGATAAAAATCAATTGACTAGACACAGCAGTCATCAAATTCTTCATGTTTATTTTTAAATCGGTGGTGCACTTATGTGTGACGTCAGATGTACATTGATTTTTAATCTCAGAACCAGAATGGCCAATCTGTCTTAGATATCGGTAGGATTTAAATCTTTAGACTTCACCAAATGCATCAAAAACCCTTCTACAAGAGCCAGAAAATACAGCAATTTTTTGACCGGCTGAGGAGCATATTAAAACATCAATCCTTAATGGATTGTTTGATGCGAGGGTGATATAAAAGTTGTCCAGAGGCGAAGGTGCTTTAATAAAATCACTTTTTACGATACGAATCTGTAATCAAAAATAAGGAATCCAATTGAAATAATTAGTTAGGGTCGCTTGGGAGCACCCTGTAATTCAGGCTGCACCGGGATTGCGCATTTTTTTACCTGCTTAACCTTTTTTTCCATCGTGATTGCGCATGGGCTAAATTATTTTGGCACTGTGATTGCGATTTAACAAAACGAAGGAATTTGTGAGAGATTTTCAAGATGCGCAATCGCGGTCAACATTTTATTTTCCTCATGCCCAATCACGGTGACAAAATGAAGGATTACTTTCACATTAGGGATTAAGGGATTATTTTCATGCGCAACCCCGGTATAGCTGTAATCAAAAATCATTGGAGATGGTTCTTTCCGCCAAGGAATTCTTTTGGGCGCTTTCCATGATCTTCCACCCTTTTGAACTGCCATCCAACTGTTCAAATTTCATAAAGGAGAGCTAAAAAATTCTCAACCGCTAGGAAGCGAACACAGGTCTCACTCTCGCTTGCTTAGCAAGATGGGAATATTGAGCGTAGGTCATCGTCATGACGTCATAGGTTAAAAACTCTGAGTCGACCTCCATCATTTTTCAACCTTCGTTCATTGTCAAACGACTGTTATCATTTTTGTTGTCATGCCTTATCAGCAATCTTCGATTCTAATTTTTTTAGTACCAGATTGAAGTTTCTCACGAACATGATTAAAATCATTAATCTCGAATCAAATTATTTAAAACTTCTCTAGCGTTCCTCTTGTTTATGATGGATTTCTGGCAGCCGAATCCCAGGGCCGAGCCCTTCATACCCAAACGTGAAATCGGCTCGAATTTCAACAGATTCTCTTCCAGAATATTGACAAAGAATCGTGTTTTCAATCGTTTCTTCCAGGTAAGAAAGAGTCAGCCGAGCGTTTCTAGGGCAAGGAAAGTGGGGGGGTTTTTCCCTTGTCTAATTCTCAATCGTTTACACTTCCGATTGGTTATTAGATTCGGTACAGTTTAAGGAAGGGAGATTTCAAATATTATGGATGATTTGCTAAGCGGAAGCATCTAAGTTCGGGATTAGATTATTGTTGGGGCCTTGTACATGTCTACCTCTTATGGCTCCAGTGTACAACAATCCCCAGGCTATTATTTAGCTTCCAACGGCTGTACAGTACTCGTATAGTTCGGTGGTATGGGTTTTTCCTCCACCATACCATGTTTCCTCCTCCTCCAAGCAGGAACGGCAATGCTGTCCTCTGTCTCTCCCAACCGATGGTGATTTAAAAAACCCACCGTAATGCGGACTTTACTTCTTCCCTGCCTGAGCAGGTCTGCTGTGAACATCGGTCCGCACTTCTTGGCATGTCTTTGACATTGGGCATTGTACCACCTCGTCAAAGTAGCAGAAAGATTTTGCTTTTTAAGCTCCTCTCTCTTTACATTCCTGAAAATGTGACAATAGTGCTTAGGGCAAACGGGGTCCATTTGTCAGCCTTCTCATTGCCCCCAGCCCCTAGGATCCTGGTCGGCTGTTGTTGGATATCTCCATGGCCAGTGATGAATAAGAAGAAGTTATAGAACTTTTCAGAATCAATAATATTTCTTTTCATATATTTTCTTATTTTACAGACGATTCTTGTCTTGATCCTTGTATTCACGATTGGAATAAACTTGATTTTTATACTGGATACTAGTCAGCGATTAAGAGGAGAGCTCAATAATTTTGGTGATACCATTATTTTAGCACAATAATTTTTTTACTTAAATTTTATTTTTATATTTCAGGATCTAGTTTTGTTGTTCGGGATAGAAAAGAACAGAGTGACTTCCTTGTTCAAGATTTCACACCCGCTTCACTTACGATTGAAGTACTTTCTAGTCAATCCCGAGTGACGGTTACCATCGACGGTGCTACTGTATGTGGAATTTTTTTAAATTTATTTTTTTATAGTCGGAATAGATTTTAGAGGATGGTGAGAAAGGGGAAGGAAGAGGAATTCATGTCGTTGTGCTCAATCAAGCGACAGGAAGCGTCATGTCGCAAAGACTGTTTGATACGTATTCCCTTCATGAAGACGAAGCAATGTCGCTGTTCTTAAACATGATATCTGACGGTCGCATAATAATTTTTGCCATCAAGGCATGTATAAATACTCGTCATCTCTTCATTACCTACTTTGTTGTATTAAACTATTTTAGGATGAAGGAACATTTCAGTTGAAATCCGCTGCACGTAATCTTTTGGGAAGGTTAGGATCGAGGCATGCCCAAGGATTGAGTTGGCGTGATATGTGGGCGATGGTTTCCCAAAAAGGTGGAAAGGTTTACGGGGAATCCTATAGTAAAAGCGCTGCTTTCAGCTCTTGGGGAACGTCCGTCATCCTCAGGGTTCAAGTTCCTTTAATCCCTGTCGAAAGTAAAAAGAAATAACACCTTTAGTTTTTTTTTGTGTGTGAATTTATCCCAAGTTGTTGCATTGTTCAGTTTTTTTACGGGTGGTGGAAATTTTTTGTTTTAAACAATTGAACAGTCAAATGCGTTTTTTCTTATTAATTTGGGCATTATATTCACCACGAGCAGTTGAGAAGGAAAAAAAAATTTAAATTTTTATTGTTCAGGTTTCACCAATACTTAATTTTAATTTTAAATATTGAACTGAGTGAATTACGATGAAGAAAAGAGTAGAAAAAAGTTAGGCTCTTAGTGGGAATTGAACCTATGACCTTCGGGTTACTAGCCCAACACTACCAACTATCTGATCTGGGTTCTTTTCCCACTCAGTTTTCCCAACTACCTCTTCTCTTTCCCCCTTAATTTCACTGAAATTCTGACATGGTGAGACTGGGTGGTCTGTTCAATTATTTAAAAAAGAATTGTTTTTTTTAGCACTTATTAACTTTTATTCAAATGTAATCATCATAACTGCATGTAATTTTCTTTCTACACTGTTTAACTTTTGATTTTCTTGATTATGTTTAAGGTTTCCTTAGTTTCCTTTTACCCCATTACATACCAAAGCTTCATCCTGCACTCATTTCGCTAATAAGAACTGTAGAATACGATTTTCTCTTGAAGGTTGCCTCAATTTTGGTTTCGCATGAAGCACTGATCTTCCACTGCCGAAGAACCAAGCAGCCCAAAATATTTTATCATGGAAATTTTTTAGGGAGTGTCTGTGCATGGCCGGAGACTGAAGAGAACAAAAGGAGGCTTCAGTTTTGCAATCGAATCGAAGGATACGGAAGTGTTTGTAGCTGTGAAGAACCTGCTTCTCTTAATTTCAAACCAGAACCTGTAATATTTTATTATTTGAATTCAATTATTTAAAAAAAATTCTTTTAGGTGGACGACAATAATGTCATCAATGTGCCTGTGGTTGTTATTGCCAGCAACCGCCCTCATTATCTTTATAGGTACATTTTAATCTTCCGTTCTGTTTTAAATTTTATCTTATTTTGTTTTCAGAACTTTGCGTTCTCTTTTATCAGCTCGTGGAGCCCAAAAGGATATGATAACTGTTTTTATCGACGGGTATTTTGAAGAACCTCTTGAAGTGACTAAACTCCTTGGATTGCGTGGCATCCAGCATACACCTATCGGTTACAAAAATTCAAGGATTTCTCAGCATTATAAAGCATCGTTTTCTGCAATTTTTAATATGTTTCCAAAAGCACAATACGCTATTGTTGTAGAAGAAGATTTAGATGTTTCTGAAGACTTCTTTAGGTTAGTCTCTTGAGTTCTGAGGTTGAAATCCTTGGTTGAGGTGTAGTTGAATGGGTGTTAAATTTTATCCTTTCAGTTACTTCAGCCAGACTGTCAAACTGCTAGAGATGGACCCTACAATCTACTGCATATCAGCTTGGAATGATTTAGGTTACGAAGAGACAAGTAGTAACGTGTCTACGTTGCTTAGAGTAGAAACTATGCCAGGACTCGGATGGATCCTCAGCCGAGTTCTTTACAAAAATGAACTCGAATCTAAATGGCCTACTCCTGAAAAGGTTCTGTCAAATTCTTAGTCTTCGAATTGACCTTTGTTTCAGATGTGGGATTGGGACATGTGGATGAGATTATCTGAAATACGAAAAGGAAGAGAATGTGTCATTCCTGAGGTTTCTCGAACCTTCCATTTCGGATCATCCGGAATAAACATGAATTCTTATTTTCAAGATCGTTATTTTAAAAGCCATTCTTTCAATACACAGCCACATGTAAAACTTCAGAATATGGAAACGTAATTTGTGAAGATTTATGTATTTTTAAATTAATCCATAATTTTTTAGCGTGCTGAAGAATAAATATGAAGAATTGATCACCGGCATGATAGCAAACGGGACATTTATCAATCATACGAAATCACCTTGTGACGAGGGTTTTATTCCTTCTCAACCAAAGGTAAACTTTTTCGACTTACAACACTTCTGTATTATTTTCGACATTTCAGATGAGCCATAACAAAAGTTTTATATTTTTTATCAAAATGGTCGATTCGAAAGATTTCGAAACTTGGCTTCAGGTCGCCAAGTGCTTCAAAATTTGGGATCTTGATGCCAGAGGGTATCATAAAGGAATGTGGAGACTCAGAATCAAACAGCATCAGTTGATAGTTGTCGGATACCCTTATTCTCCATATTCGTAAGTTCATTTCTGTAAAAATTCGATAAAAACTTTTTTTTTTAGAATCTACAAGCCAGATTATGTTACACCGTTAATTCTTCAGTCAGCGAATTCAAACACAAAAGATGTTACAATTCAATCTTAAGATGAAATCTTCTGCTCCAAATCTTCTTTTCTTACTTTCAAGCGCCTTTTCTTCCTCTAAGGGGTGGCAGTAAGTCCTTACTGCTCTAATCCCTTCAACCCTTCCAGAAGTTGTGAATTCGACCAAAATTTGCTTTGAAGAAATGACCAAAATCCAAGTTGGGGAGAAGGCAATTGAAAACTGCTACATAGAAGCTTATAAGTAGGTCCAATAGGAAATTGGTCAAACAAACTAGAATACCTCTTTTAACTATTTGGTCGAATTTACAACTTTCATGTCTGAACTTTTTGGCTGAATTCACTTAAGTCAGTTTTCAAAGTTTTGAATTGACATAGCTCTTATCTGCAATCATAGAATTGGCCGAATCTACAATCGACACTGTCCTAAGGAGCGTTTTATTATTGTACTTTTTTAATAAATAATATTGTTTTGTTATTTTTGTGATTTTGAAAACTTTTTTTGACAAAGAAAATCCTTTACTTTGAATCTCTTTGGATTTATTGGAATTTCCATTTGTCAGGGGACTTCAGAACGAAATATATAAATAAAATGCAGATTGCTGAATCTAGTGCACAAAGGGCACTTACAAAGCAAGGTTTGCTGGCGCGATTCCACTTCAATGACGTCATTGGATCGGGGAACCTCGCTACACCAACCTTGGGAGAAGATCAGCTGATTGTTACCTTGACAGAACCTTCTTAGTAAATTTTTTTATTTTTCAAACCGTTGAACCCTTTCCAAAATGTTTTATTCTTGACTCAGTAAAGTTTGATAATTATTTTTTTTTGTTCTCAATATGTTTCCGTGGCTTCAAATTCCTCTATCAAGATGCATTTCGTTTTCAAGCAAAGTTCTGAAGAGTCACTATCAAGTTTTGGAGATCTCACCGAAGGCGACGCAAGCGGAGATCAAAGCGGCCTATTATAGACTGAGCCTCATCTATCATCCGGACAGGAAAGGAGACCCGGAGAAATTCCAGGCGATCACCGCAGCCTACGAAGTCCTCGGTAACTACAGCTCGAGAAAAATGTACGACCGAGGTCTGACCGGTGTCTACGACGGGACGACGGGCGCAGGAGGCTTCCCGGGCACCTTCGACCGTCAGCGACCGAAAGCGCCTGTCCCCAAAGGGAGGACGCCAATTTATGATTTCGACGAATGGTCGAGGCTACACTATGGAGTGAATTTCGCTAGGAAAGCAGCCGCAAAACAGAGATACTATGAGAAAACGAATACAAACGTTCACACGGATAAGAATGAAAACGTCGTCTTCTCCCTTTTTGCTCTTGTATTCATCACCTCAATTTTTCTCTTCTCCGTAAGACCGTCCGACTTGGACCGACCGCCTAGGAAAGAAGATAATATCAAAAAATAATTATTTATTGTTGAAATCTAGTTACATCAATACTCTTTGTCTGTGATATTAGAACACCTAAATAAAAAGCTTATTAAGTCATGTTTGTTCTGTCAATAGCATTAACCGATAGCTAGAGTTTTTCTTCCTTTTGGTTACACACTATTTTTTTTTTCTTTGTGCAGGCCTTTCACAAAGAGGAAAGGGCCCAGATTGGGGCTCTCGCCATGTTGCCATCGGATTCCATATTAAAGCAGCAGAGCTGGATATAATTATTTTATTGTCCATTTAAGCTCTACATCAGTGTTCCTCAATGTTTTTGAAGCCTGCGCTTCCCTAAGAGGAGGAAAATACTTACCGCCCCTTCCCTACTTAAGAAAAAAAAAAGAAAAAAACTATAATAAAATTTAAAAAAAAAAAAAAGGGTAGTTTGCAGAAAAAGTAAAGTGAGGTTGAAAATAAAATAAGTATTTTATTGAAACCAATATAAAAACTAGGTACTACACTTAATGCGATGGTTGATATTGAAGTTTTTTTTTAAATGTTAGAATACTGAGGGAGGAAGCCCTACGAAGAGCCTGTAGACAAGCATCTTTTCCAGAATTTTAAGGATTTCAGACTAATCGATAACATATTATCATCTAACTCATCAGTAATCACTGATTACCTGTAAACAAGCATTTCGCCAAGGGGAGCTTGAAAACAGGAGCACGGGCGCTTCATCACTCCTCACTCCTCCTCAAATTTTCTTTTGTCATACTAAACCCGCAAGACTTAGCGGTCATGTTGGTTTAGTATCTCTAGATTTTCAAAGAGACCCTGATTTTGTTATAGGTACGCTTTTTTTTTAGAATAAAATTTTTTATCGCATTAATAAAAATTAAATTTAAAAAAAAGGACTCACGCTAACGCACTTAGCCATTGGCCCCCTATCACCCAAATTTTGCTTAACGCCCCCCAGGGGGGCGGTGCAGCCCCCATTGAGAATCACTGCTCTACATGGACTTTTTTCTTGATAAAATGATTGTACCCTCACCTTCACAATGAACTAACCAAACTTTAAAAACAGCATCCAATCTTTTTTTAGTATTGGCTTGACTTCACTTTTATTATTGGCTTTCACTTTTATTAAAGACAGCCTGTCGCTTAAACGTTTTATTTTGGCTGTCCATGGCAGATACATTTACCATCACATGAAAGTTGAGAGCTCAAAGCTTTCAAAAATAACTTAGAACACCAAATTTTTTTTCCATAACTTTTGAACCGATTAGGATATAAACCGACAGGATTTTGTTGTGATACCCTTGGCTGAAAGTTTTACTAACTGGGTCTCCACAAATAGGTCAAAATGACCAGAGATTACTGTCTATGGTGTTGCCACTTCTTTGCAGAGCACAGATGCAATTTCCACCTTATCCCATCACTACCTTGAAAATTTCAAGGGTTCGTCTTAGGTCAATTTTCTAAGCCAATAAAAAAATGCTAGTCAAGGATATCGAAAATGAAATTTTCAGTATAAAGGTTGAAAAAAGCGCAATTTAATAGTATTTGTCTCAACTTTAAAAAAATTTTAGGGTTGACACTTTGTCATGTGTACATGTGTACAAGGCCCCAACATATAGGAGTATTCAGCAAAAATTTGGTGAAGATTGGACTAATAGTACAGCCGTAGTGTGTTAAACAAAACTTTAGAAAAACAAATCTCTGCCATATTCGTTAATTTCAAAAAAATCCCTCGTCATTTTCAACATACCTCCAAAACGAAGATCTTGTAAAAATTTGAAAAAAAAAAGACGTGCTGGCCAGCACTACAGACAACCTCATTGGCTTAGATCACTAATCAGTCCCTTTTTCAGAAACCGTCTCATGGAGGGTGTCACAATAACTTCTCTTTGAGTTCATCTTTCCAAAAGCGACAATTGATAACAGAAACAATAATGAAAGGTATCATTGAGGTATATTATTTATATATACGTATATAAAAAAGAAAAAGCAGAAATAAGCAATTCAAGATCTGTACATATATTACAAAATATTCAAAAACATGAACTTAAATTTTATATCGTCATTAAAAGTAAATAATTTACATCCACTTAGTGTTTCGAGTGTGTACATTTGTAAACTTATTGAGAATAAATATAATCTGTTTCACATAAATTAATTTAGAAAAGAAAGAGAAAAAAAAATTAATGATGAAAATGGTTGGGGAAGTCTTAAAATACTAAACGTATAACATATTAAGCGTACCACAAAATTGGCAGAAGGCGGGCATGGTCTCTCATTGCACATGAACATCAAAAATGCGTTTTTCATTCCCTTTTTTATTCCTCTTCTATACAATAAACTCTGAATTTTTTAACAGTCGGAAACTTTTCAATAAAAAAATTATAAAAACGATTTAAATTTTGACTGTTCTTATAGAATGATAAGAAGTATGGCCAACTAAAATACTTCCCGATCGAGACTAAACAAATAGAAACACACTAAACAAAAGCATATTTAAACAAATATTTACAAAAAATATACTTATTAGAAATACAGAAGACTTTTTAGATATTCTAATTTGTTCAAGTACCTATTTTTAAATTTTATTTTTTACTTTGAACACATAAGTTTTTTATTATTAAAAAAAATTTTTTTTTGTTCTTAAGGACAAAAGGATCAACATAAATCTACTAACGGTGGTTTGTTTTTATTAATTAACTAATATTAATCAGATTTTACAAAGTATACAAAAGTTTAATCACTATCTTAGGCATCACTAAAATTCATTATGCTGACTAGCACATGACCACTGACTAAAACACTGGTCTTCCGAAATATTAAAAAATATAAAATTAAAAATAAAGTTTAGTTTTTTTTATTTTTTTTTTTATTATTTTTTTTTATTTTAACTGAAGCGCCCTTCAAAAGTAGGATAAAGTTTTTAAGCTTTACAAGATAGGGACAAAAAAACTCACTAACAAAAAATACAGTGAGGTCTCAAAATCGCCAAAAACGAAATCCTCCAGACTATTTCTTTCAGTTTTATTATTTTAGACTTATCCAAATGGACTCTTTTACCTATAACTAACTGCTATAAACTATTTATTAAAAACAAAACTATTAAGATTGTTAATGTTATAAAGTTTTTGCTTTCATTTTTTTATTTTAATATTTATTTTTTCTTGGTACCTACTTATTTACATAGAAAAAATTAAAAGATTTAAATGTCAAATCTGAAATAGAAATGCGGATCCATTTCATTAAAAATTTCGATTTGAAGACTAAGAAGTAACAAATTCTTTTTTGAAACATAAACTACCTATAATACAAAATAAAATTTAAATGTAGGTAAATTTTTTTTTTTCTTTTTCCTCTTTTTTCTTCAGATGCAAACACTTATTATAATGTTAGAAAAATAGAGCGTAAAGTACCTAGATTTATTGAAAAATATCACAATCTTTCCCATCTTAACTATCACTTTGGTGCTTTCCAGGGGGGGAGGGGTAAAAAAAAGGGGGGATTCGTTTTATACTTCGACGCCCAGCGATCGGTCAACGGTGTACTCGTATCTTTGAGTTTCGCTTTCGTCGTCGCCAGGCAGAATAGGTACGCTGACATTGGCTCGAGTGAAGAAGGCCATTTTTTCCCTGAAAAAAAAAATGAAATTAATCCATCATTTAGCATCAAATGTGTTGCTTGGAGAATAAAAACTTACTTAAATGAGATAAGGTCAGGTTTCCCTTTTCCTGCTTTACTCTTTCGAAGTTTGTAAATTTCCTTAGATGTTTTCTTGAGAAGCTTTTCAACTTTCTTTTCATCAGCACTTTTGCCGTCGGCCTAAAATAAAAGGAGAATAAGAAACCATTTTGGATAATAGATAATGAAAAAGATTAAAAGGTCAAAAAGTACCTGTGCGACTAAATTTTGAAATTGGACATCTTCGATGACCCAGGTGGCGATTTCGATGTCGCCTTTTTCACGAGCGGCTTCGAGCCTCGATTTTAAATCTCTGAGCCTTTGAAGGTCATCCTGAAGGGCGCTAAGTCTTGTATGTTGTGCTCTTAGATCTAATTCAAGGTCGAGGGAAGTTCGAGGAGCTCCCGAATGAGGGGCATGGTGGGTGGGAGGCGCGCGGCCTTTCGTCTTCCCGCCACGCCACCTCAGAGATCGCCTTTCCACAGATCCTCGCTGGAATGCACATTGATTTCGACGATATAACGGCATAGAACTGTCACTATCACTTCGGTTCAACTATAAAATATAAGATTTTAATCAAAAACTTCAATAATTAAAAAAAAACTTACTCTACAAATATATTGATTTGTTGCAGTTGGCGAAAATGTTTGAGACCTCTTTATGATATGCTGGATGCTTGATTTAGGCCCTTTTTCAGGGACAAAAACACACTCAGTGTTGGTTTCTTTGTCTTCTTTTTCATGGCCCTCATCCTCAGACTCCTTAAATTTTAAATCAAAATTTATTACCGTTTTAAAAACTTAAAAAAAAAAATACCTCGGGAACTTGGCTAAGTTCATCTGTGCATGATATTTCGATTCCTTCTTCATCCTCATCTTGATTTTCAAACAAATCATCTTCGTCGTCCTCGTCTTCTTCGTCAAGCTCATTTTCGTCATCCTCGCTTTCAAGCTCTTCTAGTCGCAAGCTAATACCTTGAGGAACTCCTTCACAACCTGAAAGAAAAAATTGTTTAGTAAAAAATAACAAATTAGCAACTTTAAAAAGCTACTTTTTTACCAAACTTTTTATTTTAACTAATCTAAAATCAATATGTCTTGCTAAGCTAGTAATCACGTTTTGCTGACTTGCTTAATTGGTTGTATATTAAAAGCTTTCATCTCCTTACCCTTTGAAGTCGAATATTTTGAAAGCAGCTCCAATTAAAAATAACAAATAACAAATAAGCACTTCTCTTTTAGAATGTAAAAGGTTTTTAAATCAAAGAAAAAAATTTTTTTAAGTTTTCTAATTTTAACAGAGGTTTTCTAATTAAAAATAATCACCTTGGTTTCTAGTTAAAGTTGAGGTCTGTGACGAAATAATAGTCGATTCGTCGCTACTTTCTTCTTTTTGAAGTTTTTCGTTCGGAGCCTGATTGGCGAGTGGTGAGTCGCCGACCATCAATCTGTAGCTCAGAATATTGTACCATTTGAGGAGAGTGCAATCGGGTGTGAAATCGGCCAAACTAACTTGGGCAGAACCCTAAAAATAAAAATTCAATTAACAACTTTCCTACAATCGCATATTCATTAAAGAAGGTAAAAATAAAGGGATAATTACCACACATTCCGTTTGCCCTTCATTCACTAATGACCAAACATTTATTTGCAGAGTTTTTGTATAAAGTTTCTTTAAAGGTACTTGGAAAGGAAAAGTTTCGCTGAACCGTGCTTTGTCAAGCTCAGATATAGGTTTTGTACAACAAGAAAGCGTATTTTGAACACTGTTAGGCAGAAGAGTAGCTTTTATATACCTAAAAAAAAATTAACAAAATTAAAATCTTAATTAATAATCTTCAAAATGTATACTTACACTTGGCATCTATCTGGAATAAATAAAGCTGCTAAATTTCTAGCTTTTTCTATTCCAATATGAAGTACACAGTCTCGTATTGAGTACCTAAAAATGGTTTATTTTATAGATGATGTTTAAGATATGGAATTTGTTGAGTGAAGAGTTCGAACTGACCTTAACTTAATTTGAACTTGTGCGGTATCAAGCGACATATCTAACGTCCTCTGTGATGCTTCGAAAACGCCTGAATCACCGGCGACGCTTTCGTCGCTTACAGCGGCGGATACGGAGGCGGTCGGGGGGGTCGGAGAAGTTTCAGAAATGGGAGAAAGAGGAGGTGACCTTCCCGACGGCGGCCTGTGATCGCATGATGCTTCGTACGCTGGCGGAGGCGGAAAAGAATCGCCCTTCAGCAACCGTTCCACTCTGAAAAAATGTTTATTTCTTTCGTTTGCATATAGGGAATTTTTATACCTTTTGTGGAGGTCGACCATGTCGATCGGTTTGTCCGTAGTAGAACCGATAAGACACTGCGGCCCACCATAAATATCAGTGAAACTTAAAGCCGATGAAAGCGATCCTTTGCTGCTCGTTGTCGAAAGCGAGCCAAGACTTGAACTTGAACTAACAGATAAAGTCGAAGCTGATAAAGTCCTTAATTGAGATTCTAAAGAAGTCATTGTTTTCAAGGCGTCACGCAACCCTGACAACAAAACTTGTTTTTCCTCATGGAGACGCAGTCTAAAAACAAAATTTTTATTTTAAATCAAACGGATTTTTAATAATTTACCTATCGGCGATCGCCCGATTAGACATTTCTAGAGCAGTATTCAGATCCTGCTCTAATCGCCGGATTTCATTTTGAATATCGGTCATCTCTTGGTGGCTTCTCGTGTGAGGAGTAATACTCCTAAGTTCACGTAACAACTGTTCTTTTTCTTGAAAAAGTAGTAACCTGGATAAAAATTTAAATTAGTACAAATTATTGAATTTTATTTTGTTTCCCTTACCTATCTTTGTCACTTTCAGCTTGACCTGGAGTCACTTTTTCTTCTAGATCTGCCAACTGCTGCTGAATGAATTGAATCTTTTTCCTTGCTTCGTCATATTCTAGTCGCATCCGAGCCATAGCTGCTAACCTAGTACCCATTGGGACAAGCTAAAATTCACAGTTAATTTATTGTTAATTAAATTAAATTAAGTACCTCTCCAGATAAATCGGTTTGTGAAGCCGTCGAAGATTTTTCAGACGAAAGTAATTGACTCATGGGATTCGACGTATTGGGTAAAGAAAGAGTGCTGACTTCTGGAGAACTTTCGCCAAGCTGGAGTCTAGTAAAGTCGTCTTTTAATTTCGCCAACGACCTCATCAGCTCTGACTTTTCCTGTTCGCCTGAAGTCAGCGACCTTTGAATTTCCCTCAATTCAGCGACCATCGCTTGCGCTTCGTTTATATTATAACATCCTCCATTTAATTTTTGTTCAACCCTAAAAAACAGAAATAAATCAAAAAATTCAATCTTCCACTCAAAAAACTTACGATGTCAACGTTTCAACACCTCGCTGCGTGCATGACATCTCAGCTCTTATTTGCTCCAATTCCCTCTTGAGTCTGCACACCCGGCTTTTCGCCAAAGCGACATCCGACTTCAACAGGTCAGGATCATACTTAGTACTAAGGGAACTTGAACTCGAACATACTAAAATTAAATTTATTTCTTAACTCAAAAATGTCTCAATCAACAACTCACAGCTCGTTCTGGAAGTATTTAATGTACTTAAAGCATTATTTAAATGATTATATTCATCTTGTGCTAAATATAGTCTTTGTTGTTTTATATCGTAGATTTCTTTCTTCGCCTGAAAAATAAAAATAAAAACACATTACTCACATGAAAATTAAGAGATATGAAAACAATTTTCGACCAAACAAAATTTAAATTCAATAAATCCCAGCTTGGGGATATTCAATAGATCTTCTAATTGTTTAAACCTACAACTGGAGCATTGCAGGACTTTTTGACAATCATTTCAAAGGACAATTTTATGCAGGCTGCTTAATATTATCTATTATGATTTCCTACAGGATAGCTTTTGTATTTTGTTCAACTTTTAACAAACAAAAATGCTCTCTTTCATGTATTGCTAAATTTTTTTCAGCAGCCGGTTTATCGAGCGCGGGAAAAAATGAGGCGGCATGTTCCCTGCTACTAGCCCGAATCTCCCACGGTAGAAAGGGAAAGAAGAATGATACGTTTTTGAAGTGGGAGAAGGTAGGTAGGCAGAGAATGTATCGGAACTATAGTGGGGGCTCAGGAATGTATAATGGACCATTGGATACGAAGGAAGGGTAGGAGCTGCATTCCATAGTACTCTGAAGGACAGAAGAACCTTTCCCCCCTCGCCTTTTTTTTTATATTTTATTTATTTTACTATCTTCTCCCCATATCATTATTGCCTTAGCTCATCCTAGATTGATAATGAGATTGGTCAAGAATTCATTTAATTATGTACAATCCAAAATAAGCACCTGGCCTTCTCTAGCTTATGCTTTTTTTTTCTCCTTTTATTCAGAATAGCAATCTATGAAAGCCTCTATCTTGAATACCATGAGCTTATAACATTCTGTAGAACACTAATCATAGAGAAAAAAATTGAAATTGATAAATTAAAAGAAAATATCATTCTCCAATCTAAAAACATCAAAAACTTCGATTTATTTGGAAAATATGGAAAGTATTTAAAACGGATTCTCAAGACCATATCGTCAACTTGAATGTTGAAAGTGAGAAATTTTCACTTCACCATTTCTATTTCAAGAAAAGTTCGATTTTTCGTGGGAATTTCAGGTCCTGAATACCAGTGGTCTTGGGTCATTTTCTCCGTTTTTTTGTGGCCAACGGTTTTCCTAGAAAGTACGAAGAAATATTTTCGAGAACCGCTGGACCGATTACGAACGTCGAAAAATTTCAAGGTATCTTCAAGGACTCTCTAAATTGATTAGAGGCCAAGAAGATATTTCGAAAAGGGGGAGAGAGAGAGAGAAGAAGAAGAAGAAAAAAACGTGAAGTTATTCGAATAATAACTGAACCTTTCGAATTCCTCTTTAAACAATTCCAAAAATTAAAAACGTGAACGTCTAAAAATTAAAAACGTTTTGTAAACGATTTAATTCTAAAAATATTCTCAGGCCGTTCTTGCTTCAGTTTGGCCGAAGGAGAATACGTAAACGAGGTCGAATGAATGAATTCCTAGCATACTTTCGGAGTCAAAAAGAGTAAAAACGTTCACGGAAATTAAAAAGAGAGAACAAAAAATAAATTTTCCCTCCAGATCAAAAAATATATTTTTTTAAAATACATATCCCAATCATAATATTATTATTTATCGACATTTTGGATAAAAAGAGACTTCCCGATTTTTTTTATTATTGTTATCATTAACAGAACAATTACAAACAAATTCCGAGGTTACTTTTAACGTAAAAAAAAAATTATTTAAAATTTATTATAATTTAACGTAACCAGCTTTTGAACTAAACTATTTAGGAAGGTATGCGACTTTCTAAATTGCCGGGTCGATTAAAAAAGCCGCGCAAGCCGAAATAAGAAGGGAAAAAAACAAGTTTTGAGAGTCCCTTCATTCCACAATCAAAAATTGCAAAGATTTTCTTCAAAAAGGAACTTTTACATTTTTCTCGATTTTCCGGATAAACCGATGAGGAAGTGAAATAAAAACACGTGGATTATGAACTCCATCGACCTTATTACATACCTATGTAAAAAAACACGAACATATCCATTGTCGCCGCGAGAATAAAAAAACGCTGATTTAAAACGAAATTTAATCCCATTTTATAAAATGCAATAGCCATCATTCTTACAAGTATCAGGAAACAGATTTTTACATATTTTATTATATTTTGATTACTCATTTAAAAAAAGAGAGAAAAAAAATCTGAGAATTTTCTTTTCTTTCTAAGCTCTTTTGATTGATTCGAAATTAATACACGAAGAATGTTTTTGTTTGTGATGTCACCGGCGTTTCTCGACATAGTTTTTACCTTGAAGGAATTGTTCCATCGGTTCACACTGAAGGAATTCAATTGATGCGGGGGATTTTTTTTACTCAATCTCCCACCCTTTTTGATCAATTATATATTTTGATTCTGAATGAAAGACAGAGAGAGAAAAATAAAGAAAAAGCACTTCCTGTCATTTTCTACGCAACGAAAGTTTCCACTCAATCATACAGAAATTTTTGAGTAATTTTTTTTTAATCAAATTTTATATGGATTAAAATATATATATTTAAAGAAACTGGTTTTTAAGAATTTGCCGAGATAAAAGATTTACCGTTTTAGGCCAAGGGATTAATTTTGAGGTCCAAAAAAAAAACTTTTTTTTCCCTTGAAAAATGAGAAATTTTTAAGTTCTTGAAAAATAAAAAGGATCGCATTTTTTAAGTCCAATTTTTGACGGGTTGTAAAAAAAAATTCCTTCCGCAACGGGACTGTTTCGTGCCGACATTTTTCGGCACTTTTTGTCGGTTTCATTTATTTTATTTCTTTAAAAAAAATTTATAATAAGGAATTCATAACTGGAATCTTTAAGCCTGCAAAGTTAAAATGGAGGACAGAAATATGTCATTAAATAGTCAACAATGTTGACCCCCTTTCATTAAAAATAAATAAATAAAGCTGCTTGATTTAAAAATGGGTCGAATCATTTAATAATTAAAGATATACTATGTCCATTTTTTTAAATTTGGGAATTGGGTCATAGATAGCCTTAAGATGGGATACCGAAAAAAAAACAGCGAGAAAAAAAAATCGGAGAAAAAGTATAAAAATAAATCAATGAAATTACAGTAAGCGATGAAAATAATAAAATAAAAAAAAAAGGTAGGAAAAAGGCCGTAGTTGACACTTGAGGTCGGCCGGTGTCCGTTTTTGTAAGGAACAGACTGTACATTGGGGACTGATGAAGCGGTGTTGTTGGCTTTTCACATTCCTCAAGAGCTCGAAGTGGCAACGTCGCAATCTACTGCATACCATTCATATCTGAGACTGGCTCGCCCTCTATACCTATCCATCCGACTCAATCAATTATATCCCTCTCTCATCCAGCAATATATCTCTTCCATCATTCTTCATACCTTCTTCTTATTTTTTTTTCTTTCTTCTTCTTTTTCTTGAGACTTAATTTCTTTCTCTCTCGCTCCTCGCGGAACGTCTCTACAGAAGGGGTAAAAAGACACTCGATGATTTATCTCCGATCATCTCTAATATTGAGCGTTCAACAAATTTATGGACATGCAGGAATATGAGAAAATGTGGGAAACACACGATTTAGAACTGTGTGGTTCGTGAAAAAAAAAAAGAGTTTTAAAAATTGGAACATTCCTCAAGTTTTGAAGTGAGGAGTGAGATGTATCACATTTTTCAGTTTTTCCGCGATAATTCGAAAAACTCAATTTGCATACTCCCCAAGACTAAGGACTATTTCCTAGAATCAATAGGTAATACAGCAGGAATTTTATGGAGCAACACGTTTCTGGATCGACACGGGGAAACCATTGGACTGAGTCCGTAGTAGGCTCATTTTTAAGGAATAATAGACGAATTTTCCAGCACCAGCATTTTTGGTATCCACAGACTCCTCAAATCCTAGTGTCCAGAAACCCAAGAATAGGTAGGTATTAAGCCAAATAATTTTTTGTCTCCTCCCCTTTAGTTTTATTTTACGATAATAACGATGGGAAAGAAAAATAAATAACTTGATCAAATTCCGACGGAGATAGTAAGGTATTTAGTATCCGAAGGTATGCAGATTGTAGGTACTTTCGTCTTCACGATGAAATTACGGATAACTAAATCGTGACTTAAGAAAAAAAATTCCCCACCAACTTATTTATGGGCCAGAAAAGGAATTTTAAGACCTTCAAAAACACTCAAAAATTAAGGTAGTTACAGTAAATTTATTTACATAAAAAAAGTAATAGTCTGGAGCTGGACCCGACGGGAACCTCCTCAAAGTAGCGTCATCCCTACTATCGAAAATTTAAGTAACAAGTATAAAAACTGAAAGTTTTCGCCCAGCCAGGCCATATGCAGCGGGCGAGAACACCCCAAATTTCCCCCTACTATATTTTAAAAGCCCCCTTCAACTCAATAAATTCTATTCGGACCAATAGTGCGGCTGTACCGCAAAAGGACGGGAAGATTTCCGCCACTATTATCTGTAAAAGGAAAATTTAGCACGTTCCAACGACGGACGGCCGGCACCACGGACAACCACATGGTAAAGATAACTAATTTTTTTTCCCGTACGTGGCCTGGAAGACTCTTTTCCTGGAGGGTATCACAAAAACTTCTCTTTGGAGGAAGCTAAAAAACGAGCGTAAATAAATTATAGCGTGACAATTTTCGACAGATTTCTGGTTGCACACTAATCTTGCACATTTCATGGTTGAATGAGAAAACTCGTTTTTCTGCTTCTTCAGCTTCAAGTCCGAAAAATAAATAAAAAATTTAAACAAAAATTTACTTCTTAGTCAAAGCGATAAGCTTTGTTTTAAAAAGTCCAGGAATGATAATATTTACATTGACATTTCTCATTTATTTAGTCTGGGACGAGCTTGGGAGATAATTTGAGTCATTTTTTTCTAAACATTTTTTTTTCCCTTCGTGGATATTTCCGATAAAAACGAGGAAAAACAAAATAAAAATTTATTCTGGTATAATCCAGATTTGACTGAATTTCTAGGTAGGATGAAAACGAACTGAGAGGCCGAAAATTCGCATGATCCTCGAGCAGGTTTTAAAAATTTTCTTTTAGTTAGCTACATAAAAGTGAAAATAAAAAAATCTTATAGCGAATCGGTTGGTCTGATTCGTTTGATCTCCGGCTTAAACCTATTGATTTAATAACTAATTACGTTCTCTCTATCCAAGTACTTCCTTGATCACCTAATTAAGATTTAAATTGGCTTATCGATTTTGAAAATTGTCACAAGTGGATGACGACATCGAAATACCACCGGAATTTCGTTTAAGATAATTTCGATATTAAAATTACCCACTTACAGACAAATCGTAGGTTGGAATAATAGTGGGAATAATTTAAAAGTAAAATTTAAAAACAATATTGACAAAAAACAAAAACTTAATTCTGAGCAAGGACGCCAACAAAGACGTAGTTGGTCATGGAATAATTTCGTTAGGACTAATTGTTAAAAAAAAAAGTAAAACAAATTCGAATATAAGAAAGGAATTGGCTCCCCTTTTATGATTCAACGTTATTTTTCCAAAAATGTCAAACACGCAACAAAAAATTTGAGTTGTCCTCAGGCTTATTAAAGTAACGAAAAAAAAACTTTTCATGCATTCAGGTCTTACGAAAGTAATAGCATCGGGGTCAACATTGGGCCCCCGTTCTCAAGAAGAACAATACGAAGGGAGAGAAAGAAAAAAATAATTGAAAGACAAGATAATAAAAATCATAAAATCGCTTAAAAAACAGAACCAAATGAAACACAAGAATGCCATAAAAAAAATTTACGCAATCATAAAATGGTAAAGGGATAGATAGAAAGAAAAAAATTTCATTTTTATAGTGAAAAAACAGACAGCAAAACGTTTAAAGACAAATAGCCGAAAAAATGAAATAAAAGACAGTCATTCGCCAAGTGGATTTTTTCCCTTCAAATTGAGAAAATGATTTTTTTTCTTGATAAAATTTAAAAACCATTTTGTCCCAATGAACTCAAAAAAATGAATAAATAAAAATTTACCTCTAAAACATCTTGAGCGGTATGAAGATAATCCCTCAACATGTCTTCTTGGATCGCTCGCCATTCTAGTCGGGGATCTTCCAGCTGGGTACATTCTAAAATAAAATAAAAATAATTAATTCAAAATTTCACGCATAAAAAGGCAATAAAATCAACTTTTTTTTCTTTCAAACAAGTTCAATAAACTCTCGGGAGAATCCAAGATTTTCGAACTCAGGAAATAAGGAAAAAAAAATTTTGAAGTAAAACAACAGCATCAGGGATCAAAACATAAGCTGGAACTGCAGTGTGGAGGGTAAAACAATAATTTCTTTAAAGGTGATAACTCAAAAATGGCATTAACAAAATTAATCGACGGCAAACGCAGATAAAAAGTTGAAACAAGCGTAGTACACAAGCGGGGGGATGAAGGGGCAGCTATTTAACTTCAAGGGGTTCACTTATCAATAAAGGGAAAACACCCCGGGCTTATTTTTATCGAAGGAAGCGATGAAAAAATGATTTTTCGAGTTTTACTCTATGAAAACACAACCCAGAGGAAGTATGAGGCCAAAAATAATTATGGGAGCCTTTTTTATCGGAACGTCTACACATTCGATTTTCGATCTCAGTACAACACATAAAACATATTTACGAGGGTTTTATTGAAGCTTTCAAACCGTCGTAAAACAATCCGATTACGGCAACGATCCTCGGGTCGTTTGAAAGTTAGAAAATAAAATGAAATTTAAAAAAAGAAACATTTGTCTCTTTTTTTATCAGGAAACGGCCAAATTTTGAGAGACAAAATTTAATTTTCTATGTCATCAGAAGTCGGTGAAAAATAGAAAAAAGAAAATCAAAATCTTTATAATTTTAACGTGGGTATTTTTTTAAACAAAAACAAAAATTACAAAAGAAACGTGTAATCGATTAAAAAACACGATAAATTAAGGAATCGGTATGCGGTCCAAAAATTCAAGAAAGGCTGCCAACTATTTAACTTATTTATAAAATCATCATCAGAGAGCGCCTGACTGATGGGCGAGGAAAGAAGGAGAGGAATCCTCAAACATCCGAACCAAGATTTGCTGCAATTTAAGGATGAAGAAAAGGAACCGGATTCTCAAAAAACGAGATTTACCCCATTTCAATTATTTGCAATCAAGAAATCATTTTAAATATAGAAAAGAACAATGGGGATATAAGAAAACGCACCTGCTCAAAACGCAGTAAATCGAGAATAATAAATTTCGTTTTACGACCACAACTGCGGATACGCGCTCATGACTCAACCGTGAAAAATCGACCCCGACTCCCGTGTGTCGAAATGAGAAAACAAAAAAACTAATTAAATCGAATCCTAAATGGGTCAGGGGCAATAAAGACACCTTTTCGGCAATTACAAAACTTGATGCACCATTTCGATAGAAAATTTAGGGTCCTGGGGTACTTTGGGGGGAGATCAAAAATTAAAAAAGGAATTGTGTGGTTCGGTGAAGTCATATCACCTCATAAGTCAATTTCCAAAAGATTAAACTTAGTGGTCTTTTCACTTTTTTCACTCGAAAAATTAGAACTTAAAAATATAGCAGACATGCACTTTGGCGGAGGCGTTTCGCGGTGAAAGGCCGGTTATTTAAGGAGCTCCTGCGCCTCCTACTCTGAAGAAGGAAAGCCAAAGCAGAAAGCGACTGGGAAAAACGTTGCCCTCTAATCATAATCTTTGCACGCTCTCCTCTTAGGGAGTAGACAACCACCGTGGGATCCAATTGTTAAAAGAATAATTTACAACAAAAAAATATATCACACTTCAGGAGCATCTAAATGGATTTTGCGAAGCCGAAGTTAAATTCTATTGAACAGCAAAAACGGATAAAAATAAATTTTTAACAATAAGGATTTCTTTGTAGGGGCGTAAGAGAACACCTTCAGATAAATCTGATCCGCACTTTTTTTTATTTGACGTTCAAACAAGCCATAAAGGTCGTATCGAATATGAATATTCCCTTATCCATAAGGACAAGGAGGATCGGCTTTCATCAAGGAAATAATTTTTTCCCCAGCTCAGTAAAATATAGAAAAGTTTTGAATAGTCGCTATAATTTCCAAAATAAACGTCCGGCTCATGGAGACCCCCCCTCGCGATAGGAAAGGGCGGAATACGCGAATTCTTTTCCGTCTACGGGGTCTTTAGGCGCTTTCATCCGGCCTCCCTACTCCAACCGCAGTAATGAGAACTGACAAACGATTATTTAAAGCCTTTTTAAATGTGTTAAAATGACAGAAAAACCTTAAAAACGATCAATTTTTGACTGAGGGATTCAGCGTTTTAAAACGCGGGTGCTCTGCTTTTCTGAAAGAATGCAAAAGCTATGGAGGTTTTTTTTTTTAAAGAAATTGAATTCTGAAGGAAAGCGACCACGTTGTAAAATGCCGCAACTTATTTTTCACCACCTTTAAATCATGAATTGAGTTTTTTTCCTCTTGAAAAATTTTGATAAGAAGCCAAATACCTCACCTCTCAAATTTTGAGTAGAAATTATCTTGAAAAATGAGATGAACTAAAAAAAACGTAATTCTATAGGCAATTGCAGAAAAAAAAAATTCTTGAGGCTATTTGGACACCGGGTTGAGTGGCGTTCCCCCTAAATGATTCATAGCCGGACTCTGATAAAAGAAAACGCGATAGCTTGTTAACTGATAAGTGAACGCTTTGCATACCTAATTAACTTTCTCAAAGGGAAGTTATTGTAGTACCCGATCCGCTTTTTAGAGGGTCTTCTATTCCCCGTGGTGGAAAATTCGTGGAAATCCAAATTCCACAGAGCCCCTGATAATGGCGACCTAATCAGAGGTTGACCACTGACCTACGAGGCTCCCTTTTCTTCAAATCGCACAGTTTTATTTACAAAAGAACAAAAAAATTCCAAAAGAAGATTAAAGTGTATTATTTTAAGTTTGACGTAACAGATAAAGAAATTCCTTTCAATCTACACTCACACAGTAACGTTTATTTATGAAAACAAAGACGCAAATTAAGAGATAAAACATATTGGAATACAAATAGATACCGAAATTTCGAATCGTTTTTACGTGATAATAAAATCAGACTATTAAGAAACAACAAAAATAAAATAGTTGACGCAAAGAAACTACAAACAATTCATTCTTTCTATTTCCGTTCATAAAAAGACTTGAAAAACTCTTTTTATACCTAATCGGAATTCAACCGATAGCTCTCAGTTATTTAAGAAGCGGAATAGTCGCCTATCGATTCAAAATGCATGCTTTGGCTTAGATCCAGGGTTAGAAAAAGAAGTTTTATTTCTTTTAATTCACATTCTTCTGAACGCAAAAAAAAATTCAGACAAATGAGGGTTATATAAAATCAAACCTCGTGTTAAAATTCGAAAGAATTCATTTGCAAGATGCATAATTCTATCAAGTGATATTTCTAAAAATAAGTTTTATAATGCATAAAACTACATCAAGAGCACACTAAACGTCCTAGTAAATTATTAAATGACGTAAGCCTGAAAGTTTCGCAGCAACCCAACTTTTAATTTTAACCCAGATGAAACGTAACGCTTTTATTTAGCTCACACTTTCATGTCGGGAGAAATTCATAAAATACCTAAAACTAAACTCTTTCCTATTTTTGTTTTTAGACATATCACTAATCAAATCAGAAAAAAAAGACCCTCTTCTCCTATTTATAAACATTGATATTAATTTAATCTTCTGACTAAATTTTACTTCTTTTTTTTCCACGGGTGGACTTAAGGGGAAATGACGGGGGGGCTGTGGTTAAAGTAACCAGAAGTTCAAAATTCCAGTATAAAGAGGATCTCTTGGGTAAAAGACTGCAAAGGAAATTCCGGAAACCGTGTTTTGCAAACAGAAAATCGAGGAAAAGGACCCAGAACCCATTAAAAAAATTTTAAACGCCCGAAAGACCAAAAAAAATATGTTTATTAACCTAAAAATCGAGGAAAATTATCCAAAATGGGTGTTAAAAGCTCAAACACATGTAAACGATGTTCCTGGGCCTGGAAATCGAGAAGAACGATCCTAAACCCGGTAAAAAGATGTTAAAACGCCCGATGTTTCTAAGCCCGAAAATCAAGGAAACCAAACGGGTGTTTCTCGACCAGAAAAATGAGGAAAACGCCTCTAGCCCACTCCTCCCAGACCTAAAATCCCCCAACGTTTTTTTTTATTTTGCCACGACGGAAACATTGAAGCGATTCCTCGGGAGAGAGCAAAAGAAAGAAAAAAAAACTTGCACCCGAAAGTAATTAATGAAGTGAAGAGAAAAGATGCAGAGTGACCTTGAACGTCCGTAACGGCCTCGACTTCTGACAGTTATGACGCTTATAACGACAGTTGTGGTCTCGATGGCCACAAGACGCCGACCCGATTCGAACAATAAACTCAATCCACCGTTTCCTTCCCCTCCTCGCCAGATTCACCAGTTTCCAATAAAGAGTAACGGAAATTCCCTCAAAAATAGAAATAGAAACACTATTTCAGTTGAATATGATACTGATTTTATCTTACGCATTTTAAAATGTGCGGGAGTCATAAAAAATGTTTTCTACACGATCGAGGCTCAAAAACATGAACTGACAACCTGGTATCATGATTATCCATAAAGTAATGCTTCAAGAAGCAACGAAGAAAAACCGAAATTAAAATTTCATAAATCATTATCTTTTCCTGATTTACAATTAATAAAATTCAAATAAGTTTTAAAAGCAAGGACCCCTATGGATAAGCATCAAAAAACCTTTATCGCCAAGTAGACATCGACAAAAATACAAAGAAAACGAGATACTTGGGGATGTGAGTCAATGGTGATAAAAAATAGGCATAAAGAATTTTTTTTCCGCTTAAAGTAGGTACAGAATAAAAGAATGCCATTAACACAGATAAGCAAAAACAAGGTGAAAGGTCATCATACTTCTACAATGGCCATTTTTTCTTCTTTTCCTTTTGTTTTGAGGAAGAAAATATAGAGAAAAAAATCCACAATAATAAAACGAAAAATTAAAAGAAAGTACAATAAGGCAATAAAAGGGTTTCAGCGGTTTTGTCAAACACGCTTGTTAAAATTGCGAAGAATCGTAGGTTCCGTTTGTGCCTAAGATTCCAGTTTGGCATTCATAAATAACGACGCAGTTTTAATAAAAACGTATCTAACAAAAAGAAGTAATTAAAACAGAAATCTTGAAAAATTCATGAAGACATGGCCGGCACAAAGGAATCAAATGTGACAATCAAAGTTTCCAGAAATAATCGTTTACTTATCTGAGATCTCTTTGACAGTTTATTTTTAAACGCTGAATTAACGTTTGATGTTGAGCCGTGCGGTGTTCTTTGCCAACAAAATCTTATTCAAGAATTTTTTTTTATTGTTTCCTTTTATTATTTCCACTAGGATCAAAATTAGAAGTCGCCCCTCTCATGAAAATCAAAGAGAAAACCAATGAAATGCTTGAAAAAAATCAAAACATTTACAAAACGTTTTAGGCGATGTTTACAGTGCATAAAGAGTTATTTAATAATCCATAAATAAGTGCATACTCCTTATAAGTAGATACATAAAATTAGAATCATTAGAAAAGGAAATGAATCATACAAAACATGTCTTAATCATTAGAAAATATCAAAGCTGAACGCTTAACATCGACTTGATAAGTCACGCTAATGCTAAGCACGCAAAAAAATGTGTTAATTCCGAGCGAGAAAACTTACGACTTGTTCTAAAAATAAACTATTGATTACCACAAGAAAAAAAGAAAATTCGGTCAACATTTAAATATTTGACGAATCACAAGGTACGATTGGCGGTTTTTTAAGCGGACCCAAGGGAACACCTAAGCAAGTTTTTTTTATATACAAAAGCAACTTTTTCCCTTTTTTATAAGCTGAGTCATTGATTGTTCGAAGTTCAAAAAAATGTCCTGATTTAACATTTTTTAAATAAAATATTGATTTAAGAAAAGAAAAAAATCGCTTACGATTGACGTGATCGATGAAGTAAACGCCGATATTTGGGTCGTATCCTTCTTCCCAGCCCAACGGTAGTTCGGCGCCGATGCAATCAGCGAACGTTTGCGGTTTAGTGTACCTAAAAACAAGAAAAAAAGTCAATTCAATCAAAATCATGGTGATTTGGCGATTCGACATTATTTTCGGATGATTTTTAGGTCGGTTAAAGAAAAATAAATATTAGCATAAAATTAAATCATACGGATTTTAAAGTTTTAATAAAAATACGAGGTTGAAAATGTAGAAAAAAAAGACCATGTACGACCTATTATGTATTTAAAAAGACGTTCAACGTGTTCGTAACTCGGATAGATATTTTTAGAATCGCCTACTTTTCGTATGTAAGTAAACCGCGTCAAGGTTCTCGAGGATCAGTGAAAGAGTCGAGAAACATTCAAGATCACCTAACAGTCCCGAGTAGGCGAGGAGCGGTGGAGGCTGAGAAGGCGAGAGGGGAGGGCGAAGGACTCCAGAACAAAATCATCTGAGTGGGTTACTTTCGGTTTTTCTACCTTTTATTATTCCTAATATACAAACCCTCGCAATTTTTTTTATCAAAATTATCACCAAGAAACTCTATCCAGAAAATAATTTACATCGATGAAGCTTGGTCAGCAAAATAAAAAGAATGGAGTAAAAATAAGACTTAAAATCATAGAAGTCAACTTACAGAATTCCCTCAATTTTAAAGAATCCAAATTTATTCTTAACATCTTTTTTAAAAAAAGATTTCTTTCTTGTTTAAATTTGGCCAATAAGAGTAGACCTCAGAAAAAAAATCTTCCTTTAAATCCTGAAGGAATTATAACCAAAAATCTTAAAATTATAATTATGAAATTGGAATAATTAGGCAATTTAGAACTAATTTTATTATCTATCAAAAGAAGTTCGATAAAATTTTTTTACTCTCAAAAGTAGCCCATTCCACGAAAGCTCATCCCACGAAAACGAGGCCTTGGACGCCAAACCAGGATGTTTGGAAGACAGCTCGAGACCCATACGAGTTCTTAGAAAAATATTTCTTTTTTTATTTTAAAAAGCCTACTTGGTATCAGCAATTGATAATCATAATCGGAACTAATAATTCCCCTAAATTAAAATATTATATTTAAAGTACATAATTTATACAAGCAGTAAATATTATGCTTTTGGAGTTCATTACCATCACACCACAAACGCGTTGAGGGAGATTTGTAGAAATTTAAGATTGAATATTCTTTGCCAAGTTAGCACTCCTGGACCCCTTCCAAATTCTAGACGCAGTTTAAAAATTTTTTTTTCTTTTTAACGTTTACTGTTATAAGAAGAGTGAAAGAAATTAATTTAATACATCGAATAATTTATAGTGGTTTTTTAAATTTTGAGGTATAAATAAAAGGGGTTTATCGGTATACAGTTAAGCACAATCGAAGAGTTGAGCGGGAAGGAGCGCCTTAAAAAATTCTTTTCTTGGTTTTATGATTTTTCCCAAAAGCAGAAAAGCCAAGTGAAAATTCACTTTTAAATTTGAAAATAGAACCGCTTACTGTAAAATGTAAGATTATCAGAGGAGATAAAAACAATTCGAAAATGACCCAATTTTAAGGGTATTTTGCACTATTTTTACGACAATACCAACTCTTATTTCTGCGTTTTTTCAAAATGATATAAGGAATATAAATAAGTTGTGTATTCGGTTTGTTCTGGCGTCAGTAGTCGTCGGAATTCCTCACACCGACACGCCTTGCCAATTTTATGTGCATTCTTCGGAATGTAAAATAAAAAACGGCTTTAATCATAGCTACTTTTTAAAAATAAATTATATCTTTTATTTATCAACCAATAAAAACGATTATTTTTGGAGTAGAAAATTTTGAAGGTCAAACGCGTTTAGTAGGAACACACTTAAAATTGAAAGGTCCACTGACCTGAAAGATTTTTTTTTTTTTTTCGTCACATTATATGAGAAATTTCTCAAGCTTTTTTTCCTAGAAACAGGTCCTATTTTGACATAATAGTTGGTAGAGAAAATTGGGGAAAAACCGAACTAATAATAAATAAAAAAAGAGCACAAAGGCGAGTTTCAAGGTCTAAAAAATAATAAATGAAGTATAATACTAAATTTTAAAACGTCGAAAATAACAGTAAACTGATATTTTGAGGGGGGGGGGGGGGGATTTCGGTAAATTTTATTTTAGAAAAAAAATCAAAAGTTTTTTTTAACTATAAAAAATTGAATTTATTTTTCAAAATTTCATTTTTGGAGGAATCGCCCTAATTTTGTTAACCATTTCCAGCGCTCCAGGGGGCCCCCCGTTGATAATCAGTGATTTATAAGCTGTAAATTCACTACATTTTATGAAAAAAAAATTTATTTTCGTTAAAAATAAAATTAAGTATTTCAAAATCTTTTTTTAATTCATATTAAAAATAAAAGTTTATTCGTATCTTTTTCCTATAAGTAAGTAAAACGTTTCGACCCCTGCATTAAAAACAAAGATATTTATGTATCATAATTTAGGAAAAGTAAAATTTGCCCAATTACGGCAATATCCCTAAACTTTTCCGCTTAAGATAAACTTATAAATTTTAATAGAAACGTCATATTTGAATTGCTTATTTAAAAAAAAAGGAAGAATTAAATTTTCAGGGCCGTTCAATAGTTTTACGTTTTTTCATGGTTGATGTATTTTTAAAACAATATCCAAGACAGCTCGTATATACATTGACGTAATCGAAATAATCCCCAATAGATTTTATGAATTCAGTTTTAAAATGATAAGACAAAACAGGAAACGATCGAACGATATTGCACGACCTACAATGTAATTTTTACGGCACATTTAAATGAACATGGTTTTTCGGTAGTTAGCTAAAACGAAGAAATGACGGGGAAAATCTGTGGTGCAGGGTGACGAAAAAAAAGGCTTAAGACTTGAGATAAATAAATGATGCATAAAAAGAAAACATGGCCTGCAATCAAACATTTTTTGGACCCGAAACGGGAATCGTTTCCTTGAGATCTATTTTTCCTCGCGTTTCGACGAAGAGGCCTCCCCGACAACGTCTGGGTCGATTTTTAAACAGGCGGATAATTAAAATTAAATTAGCGCACTCAAACAAACGATAGTGTTTAGAAAAACGTTTAAAGAGTGCGAAGAAATGAGCGAGATAAAAAAAAGGGAGGGAGCGTGAACTATTTTAGAGGTTTCAAGAAGCAAAACAAAGACGGACGAAAATAATATATTTGAATAGTTCCTAGGAAAACAGTAAAGGGGGCTTTTTATTCGAATTAGCGGAATCTGAATTTCAGGCGGCCATTCAAACCCGAGAAAAACAAAATCTGTAATTCAGATTAAGAAATTTAGACAGGAAACAGTCAGTTATCCTCCATTATAAGCCTAAAAGATCAATCAAGTCTTACACCTTTAAATGGAGTATCAAACTAACATTTAAAAAGAGAGAGAAAAAAATTTGCACACAGAAAAAACCGGGTTCGGATCTCTTTTTTTTTTAACTTCCTCAAAGAGATATTATTTTAACACCCTCCACAGTCTTAAGGAAATAAATATCTAGACCACTTAGTTTTTTAATTATTATTATTTCTCTCTTCCATCTAAAATAAAAAATATAAATAACACAAGCAATTAAGTTTTTATAATTTTAGAGTTCTGAATTGATTTACTAACAAATTTTAAAAAATGATAAAAGGATTTTTTTAAATAATACCTATGATATTTTGCAATTATGGACCACAAGCACCTGTTTCAGATTAAGAGATCATGAATTAGATCGAATTGAAAGAGAAAGCAAAATAATTCTAGTTTTTTTTATATTTTTCGAAAGGAGGGATTTTTTTTCAGTCCCAGAAAAGGTGTACGTTGTCCCCTTTTTTTAAGTTTTGTTCCTTTTGAATCAAAATTATTAATTCCCAGTGGACTAACAAGCGAAGTTCTGCGGATAACATGAAGGGTGAATTTTTTACATTTTACCAGCTGGGTTTTTCTTTAGTATGCGAACTGCTGACCCTTCTCCAGAGTAAAACCTTTCTCATCAAAAGAATAAATAAACGGGATTTTCTAGCGTTTTGCTCGGTTTTTCTGTCCAAGAAATACAGAAATTTATAAGTTTTCCTGGGTCCTTTACTTTTCAAGCATTTTTCTTGCTTTTTTTCCCATTTTTCCTGAACTTTTTCCCCCTAACAAACACCTGCAGGCTTCCTCAACGATTTTTTGGCCCATTTTCTAAAGAGTTTACCAAAAAATAAAATTTTTATTGTTGACAGGGCACTTGGAATAGTCCGCATAATGAGTAGCACCAAAAGCCTTGAAAAGTTCACATGTGATTTGGAATTTTCCTTATTTTTTTTTCCTTAAAAAAACTCCCACAACCAACCTTGACTGCATTGAGTTCGAAAATACGTACAAAATAAAAGCTCGAAAAACGTAACATCTGTTAAGCATAAAATATTTTGATTTATTGATGTTTAGGGGGGTTGTTCTAGGAAATAAGGTTGACAAGTACAGAAATATTGTTATTTAGGGGAGTTGAGTCGAGACACGCTCCAGACAAACACTGTGGGGTGCGGGGAGAGAGAGAGAGAGAAAAAAAGGGGGATTAGTCACTTTCCCTTCAAACTACCGGGGTTAACTCGACATTCCAAAAAGATTAGAATGTCCCAAGACAAAACGAATTCCTCGGTTTACCCTTTTCAACGACGCGACAGCTCATACCTCCCATCTCAGTTCAACGTCCTTTCAACGAACTCGGACAGTTTAATAGTCGTCAAAATCCCCAAGTACCGCACATAATTTACAAAAAACGCGTTTACATAAAATATAAGCGAGAAAAACAAAAAACAAGCTAGTCCTTGAATTATGTAATATTTAAAAATCAAATACAAGTTGAGATCGAATTCATAATGAAGTCAAAGCAAACAAACCACGTGGATAACACATCTAAACTTCAAGGATGAATAATTGCTTAAAACCAGCGTTTTTCGCCTTTTTCTTTCAGGAGTTGAGGATAATATGGAAAAATGCGACTAAAATATAAAAAAAAGCTTTAAAAAGCGAGATTGAAAATCCCCCACTTTTTATGTTGAAAACAATGTCATATACACCATCAATTTACATAAAAACGCAGGAAAAGGACGTGAGAGAAGAAGCGAAGGGACTTCAATGCCGGATGAAAAAAGCTCGCTTTTGACATAATAAAATCAGGCGCTTGTCTATGTTGGTGTTATTGTCCAGCGCTGTTAATAAAGCAAGTCCTGTACTTGGTATTCTTATAAAATACAGAACTTTTGATGGTGTGGAAGAGTTTGGGCCTAAAAATTTATGTAAATAAGGAGGGGGGGGGGGGGGTGACAACAGGTGACATGTCTTAGGCAGCAGTAAAAAAAATTTAGAGCTGTCTAAAAAGGGTGGAGAGTAGAATTTGAAATAATAGGGCATTGATGAATTGAAGGCTTAAAAACAAAAAGAGGTCAGACAAAAGGTAGGGCATGAGGTTTATTTAAAATATGAAAAGTCTGTCACCTGTCTCTTGGATCTATCCATGTAGTTTTCTTGCTGTTGTGGTCGATGAAGTACACTTTTCCGTCGTAGTCCCTCGCGAAATCCCATCCTTCAGGCAGTGGGATTTCACCGTTACGTCGTTTCGGCATATTACGCACGGTAAACCCATCCAAAAATCCGATGAAACGGTCGAACGCGAAAGATAGAACTCCACAGAAAACACTGAAGGCGAAAATTCAAACACAAACGCACACACGGGTTCACTTCGACGGCACCTCACCCATGGTGAAGTCTCGCCTTAGAAAAAAAAAAAAGAAAAAAAAATTCCACAGTTCTTCCTTCCTACCCGGATCGCGGTCGGATCTCGAATGCCGTTTTATCAAAGCTGTCGGCCCGATGTGGAATACCTAATGTCGAAGGAGGGAGTGAAAAAGAGGAAAAAAATGAGGGTGGGGGAGGGCGAACGAAACGAGAGAAAGAGAGAATACCGAGAGCGAGAGAGACTCGCAGATAATAAGAGATAGAAGAGAAGAGGATGCCCTTTTTTTCGTCAATTTTAACGCTCTCTACCCTAAACTATTTACAACTCCTCACTCTTTTTCTCTTTCTTCTTTTTTCTTCGACTTCTTTCCCTCCAACCCTCGCCTCAAACAGCGACAGACATTTTTATAAACAAACCGCTATTTCTTTTATTAATAGCATCGGACTTGATATACACATGAATGTTTTACGAGTCAAGAAGCCCCTTTGACCATTCTCCACGCTCTCAAATTCTTCATCATTCCCGCATTCCTCAAGTTCTATTTGAGTTCACGCGGGAACTTTCAAATCTGCTCATATTTGCACATTTCTTCACGAAACTTTTTACCATCATACTTAGCTAGCTGAAGATCCTCAACATAGTTAGGTTTCATTATATCTTAAAAATTTTAAATTTTACTATTTCAGACAAATTACAACAGTTTTTTAACTGACATTGTAAACTTCTTCAAGGCTATTAAAATAATAAAACAAAAAGACTTCCATAAATTTATTTTTATTCAGTTGTCACCCTTAAAAAAGAAGATTGATGACAAAAAAAATATTGTCTCAATATGTTAAATCTTTCAAAACATTCTAAGCTGCATTTGGACAATTTCGTCGTTGAAGATGCAACATGTGCTGTCTGCCTTTTGGCTACTTTTCAGGAGAGACAAAAAACTGTGTTCTTCAGATTTAGGTTGTCATATGGTATCATTTTTGGCGGTTCAACTGCTTTCTGATAAGTCCTTTTACAAAACTAAGTTAACTGACCGACGCCGCTGTAGATTTCGCTTCATATTCAATAAAAATCTCATTTTACCCAAATTGCGAGTTGGCACATGTTACATCTTCAACGACGATTTGCAGCAAAACCAACGGTGTGAAGTCATTTATGGTCCTCCTTTTCTTTAAAAGATAATCCAGAAAGTCGAAAAAATTGGGATTTCTTTTGGCTAAAAAATGATAATAGAAAAAAGTTGATCTTCATTTTTACCTCTCTCAAAAGATAGTTGCGATTCCTTCAAAAAACGGCTTTTGGAAATCGACCTCTTCGACCTCTGCACCCACAAATGACTTCTGGAAGTCCTATGCCATTTTTTTTCCCCAAAAAAACCTCATATTACCTATTTCACTTTCTAAACTATCTTCAAGATATAAAAGCCTTCTTCCTCAAAAATTTGCATAAGTGGTGGAGATCTGTCTGTCTGCGATATTGGAATCTTATCCAAATTTGTACCTTAAGTGAGCCAGAATTAAGTAAAATAAGTTTTTGAAATGGCTCTTCTAGACAAGGAAGGGGCAAAACGATAATATCATCAGATAATTGGCCTTTTTAAATTCCTCAAAAAGAGGATATCATAATATTCTCCATGAACGGTTTTTGGCAGATGAAAAAAGGATGGTGATCATTAAGGTTGTCTGTGGTGCTGGCTGCCCTGCTCCGTCGTCAGTTTTTCCGGATGTCCCCCGGCCACAATTTTATCTTATTTTCACCAAATTTTAACAGGATCTTCCTTTGCAGTTATTTATCTCCGCTCAGATTGGCCCGTTTAATTTTCAAGAATGAACTTTTGCCCCGACTTTTCCGTCTTTTGTAACAAAATTTTTTTTTCTGCACGACTTTGAATTTTGAGCGCTAAACTTCCACCTATTTGAGTGATGATGTAGCTGTTGACAAATATCCCCAATGAGGTTCCCGAATTAATTTGATTTAGGCAAAGTCTCGACAACGTTCTTCTCACACACTTCATTCGATGGATGGATGGTATCGACATCAACATCGACAAAGACAACCTTATACAGTAGTCAGGATGTCAAATGCAACAAAATAATGCATGAAGTTATCAATTTTGTTTATTATACACATTTTGCTTCTAAGACGGCAACTGTCGGTTCCATTGATGATATCACTGAATACGGGAACGATCCGATATTATGACAAGAAGCGGCGTATTCACCGTGCTTGTTGACTGCGATTATCGCTCCTTGAAAGTGAGGATAGTACCTCGATATTCTTCGAATGAGTTTCCTGACCGCTAACTCCGGTTTGACACCGTTTCTCATCATTTCGACAATAGTCACACTTTAAAGGAATCATTTAAAAACATAATGGAAAATTATAGAAAATATCCACCTAGGAAGAAATCTCATCATAACGTCACCGTCGCCTGTAGCCACAGCTGCACCGACTTGACTGTCTGCGTAGGCACCAGCTCCAGGAATTGCAGCATCGCCAACTCTCCTAAATTGGTAATTCTTTACTTCCAACCAATGATTTTAATTTTTTTAAGGAAATAAGTAAAAAAGATGGCAAACCCAGGAATCTTATGTGTAGCTCCATTACTAGAAGTGCCAGCAACGATTGAACCATTTCCATCAATTATAATCATGCTCAGCGTATCATGATTCCATTGGCCAAACTCACTTTTTTTACGATCATGTTCTATGGACTTGGAACGGGATTTGAGTGGTTTGTAAGGGCCGCAGTGCGTTGATGGATCAGGTCTAACATTCTGTAAATACATATTTTTATTAATTTCTTAAAACCATATTAAAAATGCCATCTAAAGCTAAAAATGGCAATTTAATAAAGAAAAGGTCAAAAATCAAACAGAAAATGTATTTTTCACCAAGAAAAAAGGCACCAATAAATTGAAATGAAATAAGGCTTACTAAAATAGAAACTAGAGATTCAAAATAAGTTAAAATAGTTTAAATTTTCAAAAAATAGGATAGAAAAAATACATTTTCTAGCTGCGATTTTGCATTACTACAAAATAAGTAAAATTTTGACATAAATTCTACAAAAAAGCTTGGTAGCAAGCTCAAATCAATAAAAAGGATGTGAAAAAAGGCCTTACAGTCCAAAAATTAGGCTGACAATTTTGCAAAATCCATTTCTCGTGAATTTCAGCTGAGTAGTTAGTCGTCAACGATTCTTCTTTGAATCCCATTCTTTTCGCGAAAGCAGTAGCCAAGTCTCCAACAAGGATCGAATGTTCCGTATTTTCGAGGACCCTTCGAGCAACGGAGCTAGCATCTTTTATTCTTCGAAGACCAGCTACAGCACCCATGTTCATTGTGTCTCTAAAGAAACAAAAAAATCAATAGACAGTAGAACCCATCTAATACGCCCTCGGATCGTCACTCCGGGTAATCCAACGATGAGGCGACTTTTCTAATGCGAAAAAAATTTCTCCAAAAGTAAAAGGGGCAACTTTTTAAAACGTATTTAATGACTTCTTCGGATAGCCTGACCTTTTTCGAACATTCCTCTGCTCCCGAGGGTGACAGATTAGAGGGTCTACTGTAATAGATTTTCAGTTTTTAATAAATTACCCATCAAAAACAATAGCGTCCAGAGTGGATTCGCCATTTTCGTCAGGACTTCCACCATATCCAACAGTATGGTCGCATTGATGTCTTTCACAGGCGCTTCCACCAGCCTCCATCGCATCCACTGCAGTCTTATGCTCATCGACCAAAGTTTTCCATGCTGAAAAAAAAACCCCTTTAAAACTACCATTAATCAGATTTTTCCTTACCTTCCTCAGTTGCCACAGTAAACGCCCAAGTATTGATAACAAGAGGGGTCGCAGTTGTGTTCTTTTTCAGTCTTTTAGGCGACCCAATACTCAATACTTCCAAAAGCAGCAACGATATAAGTAAAAACCGATGAAACACGATCATTTTACATCAGCATTAAGAACCCTAAAATGCAAAAACATATCATGCCCACTCAAATATGGAAATTCTTTGCAAAGGTTGATAACAACCCTTCGAGATTAGATAGAACTGAATATCGATTTGATAAAGATAAACGATATAAATACCAAATTATAAGCAAACAAGACGAAAAGATTTAAAATACAACGACTACACTGAAACTTTGCATTTTAAGGAAAATAAAAACGCGTTTACATCACAGTGGATCAACGAGTCTTTTTTAAGATCAATAATGAATTAAACAGTTCAAACTTCAAGATTCATTTAAAATTGACATCGTTATTTTATCACGATTATCAGTGTAACCTTCAAAACGTGTTTATCAAACAGGCTAGTCGGATACCGAAGCACATTTCGATGTATAATCGATGTTACCGTCATGTTTCTGCCTGATTTTACAGGAAATTTTGTCTCTTCACTCAATGGCACATGATGCAAAACGTCCTGTTTCCCTCCATCCCCCCACAGAAGCTCTTCATGGGAAATTTCTAAGTGGAGATGGAAAAATGCATTTTTCGATGAAAGAATAAGTTGTGCTCTTTAAAGCCCTCCGTACAAAAAGCACTCGCCCTATTAATAGACGTTAATTAGGGAACCCTTTTCTAAAAATTTCGGGAGAACACCGTTCGTCATAACGCTTTTCAACCTAAAGCAAGTGAACATAAAAAAAATCTGCATTTCGACATAAAAAATTTGTAGTTCACCATAATGCGTTTCGGCATAATGCAATTGAACATAAAGCTCTCAAAAGTCCAAAAATTTTGAGCATAATGCATTTCAACATAAAGCGTTTCGCCATAGACTTTTTCAATAAAAGCAAGTTGTCATAATAAAAAGTGCAAGTCACCATAACGCTTATCACCATAAAAGCCTCTCTTCAAACTTGTTGTTTTGCCATAAAACCGTTTCATTCATTTGGGCATAATACATCTCACCCATGAACTAGGGACAGTGAAAGAGCAAGCCTACTTTCGTTTATGTTATATCCTAATTTTTGGTGAGATGCTTTATGTAGAATTGCATTATGGTGAACTGTCAAGTTCTAAGGTTTTTGTTGTTTCGCCATAATAGCGTTTTAAACGGCGAAAATAGGCTTGCTCTTTGGCTGTCCCTAGTTTATGGTGAGATGTATTATGCCCAAACGATAGAAACAGTTTTATGGCAAAACGACTTCTTTAAAATGAAAGTTCCCTTTTTGTTTAACTGCGTAATGTTGAAACGACAAATTTTATGTCGAAACGACAAGTGTTAAACTCTTCTTTATGGTGAGATGTATTATGTTCAAGAGCATCATGGTGAACGTTTTCGACTATTTTCTTTATGTTGAGTTGCAGATTTCTGCTTATGGTCAAATGCATAATGGCGAACCGCATTATGTCGACACATACTCATGGTTGACACATCTTGTATACATTTGAGCAGAAAAAAATTTGTTCCACTATCATGCGCCACACCCCAAAATTTTTGGATCATTTTTTTTTTGTACAGATAAATAGAAAAAATTTCTGTAACTTATTTCTGTTAATAAAATATTACAAAATTAATTTTTTTTCCCCAGAGGAGATTTTTACCCCTCAGCAGTTAAGCAGCCCTATTGCTGCCTCATTACTAGGGGTACATTCTGGAAAGAGCTAGAATTCTTTATGAATTCCATAAGTTTGCAGAAAGCAGATTCTTATAGAATGGAGGTTTTCCGAAAATTGTGTGCCTTGGTACACCGAGGTCTCCAAACTTTGATCCTAGACTCTACACCTTTCGTTTTTAACTATCCCCACAACTTCCACTTTTGGAAGCTTTGGGTCCTTTCGGTCGAGACTGTCGAGAGAGAGAGTCGTTCGGTGTATATCGCAGTTATTGTTATTTCATGGTTTTTAGAGACCCCATATGATAAAAAAGACAAGTACATAGTTGATTTCCTCAAAAAAATTTTTCTCGATGTGACAATCCTCCAATATGTTTCATTAATTGAGGCGCTCCGGGTACGAAGGGCGAACTCAACAAAACGTAGTTTCGAGACATTCGCATTTTAAAGTTTTATGTTACGGGCAAACTCAACAGAAAAGTCATGCCCTGGAATGGGAAAAGGAGTGGAGCTCGAATATCGCAGTTAGAGCTTTGCCGCATATCGGTTTTTACGTATTTCAAAGGGGAAAAAAGGGCAAACTCAATAAAAAAAATTATATGGGTGTATTCATCAAAAGGTCTAGAATCTGAAAATGAAAAAAAAAAATTGTCCGATGTTGAGTTCACCCTTCGTACCCAGAGCGCCTCAATTATAAGGAGTACATATTTAGCGAAGATCAAAATCAACTCAATAAGTTTTCCTCTCCGGGGTCTATAATACTCTTTGCCCGAAAATACCTCTCTTTGAGTACGATAAAAGGAAGAATAGACAAAATAAAAACATCATTACAAGTCAACGTTTTTATATTTTAAGCAAGCAATAAAATTAACATTAAAAAAATTTTAACATGTCCAGTCTTAAGTTTAAAGTCTAAGCTTTCTTTGGATTTAAATAGCAAAGCATTGCTAAGAAAAAATCGTTTTCTCTTTTTTGGTGTTTTTCAATGCAGGATAAAGGCTTCGGATCAAGATCGGCGACTCCGATGCTGAATCTGTATTTCAATCCGTCGAAGTCAGTCAAGCACTGGGATTTTTCGATATTCGAAGTTGGTTGTAACGCTATGAATAAGGAACAATCTTTGGCAGTCGTTGAGAGCAAATATCTGTCGATTGCGTCAAAGTCTTTTTTATCATTCAGTAGTTCTACGTAATCGTAATCACTTTCTTTATTTCTTCTGTCACTAAAAAAAGAAAAAAGAGAATATTTTTAAAAATTTTGCTTATCATTTTAAAAACAAAATTTAGACACAATTTAAATTTTTTTTATAAAAATAAAATTTAAAAAAGTATATGTACCAGTATAATTCGTAGGTCTCCTTAAATCCTGATACTTGTAGTTTTTGAATCGCTAGAATCCTTTGAAGAACACAATTCTCAGGTAAGGGTTCGCTACTCCAATCGCAGCTCGGTATTAATCCATGGAAACTTGAAGATTTTGAAAAGTTAAAAATATCCTTCTTGTTCTTCTCCAGGTCTCCATCCATATCCCATCTTGGTTCTTCGCAAATATTCGCGGTTAAAGCTTCTTGCAAAAGAGCAGCCCACTTTTCGACAAGTCTAAAAAGAATATATGTATTAGTATTTTATCGAGATAGAATATTTAAAATATACCTTTCAGCGTCTACCTTCTCACTATTTGGTTCTAAAATTTCTTGTAAAACGTCGACATAATCGCAACACGAGTCGTCATCATAAATTAAATTTCCATCCTAAAAGAAAAAAATATGATTATAATTTAAGTTCAAATTTTATTTGTATAAATTATTTATTATTATTATTAAATATTTATTTGTATTTTTAATATCGGTGTAAATTGTAAAAAATTAAATTTAAAAAACTGTTTCTTTACCTTAAATATTTTCAAATTGTTTTGAGGCGTCTTCAGTAAGTTTTTAATGGCTCTTGTCATTCGGTAAGCATTGCTAAAAAGAAAAATAGAAATTAGCACATTTAATTTCTTCACAGCAAGATAAAATATATTTTCAAAAAATTAATAAATAACTATAATTTAAAAAAAAGTAATTACCCTGAAAACAGGTCTAGCGGGCAATATCCACTAATTGTCTTCACACTTTTTTTGACCAGCTTCAAGTATTGGTTGGTGCAAAAAGTGCACGTGGGGTGTATTCTGTCCAATTCGTGAAGCCACCCTTGTTTGGGTTTTATTTCAATGGAATATGTCGGATTTCGGTTATCTCTGAAACATTCAATAAACAAAATTGATTAATATTCTCGCAAAGGTGAGCAAATTTCAAAGTGGAAGCTTCAATCAATGAACCAAAACTCATAAAAAAATAATGTTAAAAGCTCTAACACCAGATAAAACTGGAGCTTCTAAATCAGAAGGGAAACCTTGCAAAATGCAGTTTCGATTATTCTTTTTCATTCGAATGTTCTATTTTTAAAATGGTAATTTTAAAAAAATTTAGGGAGTAATTAAGAATTTTCATGAAGGCATATTATTATGTACTTAAGTTATACGTATTATTTAATGACACTGTTTTTAGACCCAAAAAACCTTCAACTTGGGGAATTTTCAATTTAAATTCTTTTAAAATACTGATCAAGTGTACCACAAAACGTAAATAAAAATTATAAAAATTCACTTACAAGTCGTATGTGCGAGGAAGGACATTTGGAAGGAAAGTCCGGGTCGGTAATATATGAGTGTAATCAGGCTGTCCAGTTATTAGTGTGTAAAATAGCTTCTTATTTAATCTAAAACCTGTAAAAGTGTTAATAAAATAATTTTCAAATGATATCTTAGATCGTACTTGGTCGCACGCTGCGCAACGTGTCGTTGAGTTGAGAGATTTCATCTTCAGAAAGTCGAATTAAGAAAGGAGTCGGAACGAACGCTTTTCCAAGTAGAGGCACCATAATCCGCGTGTAAAATTGAACGTCTCGGATCAATTTGTATTCGTTTAGTTGAACCGACTTCGCCGTTTGAGACTCTGGATTTTCGCATTTTTGCATCCGAAGGATTATCTTTTCCTCTGGTAACGAAATGACTAGATTCGCATTTCCTTCTCCTCTGTAAATCCAGTTGAAGTTCGCCAACGACATAAGGCTCGATTGAATGTTAGTATTCATGATCGCTCGAAATAAATCTATAAAACAAAACATAATTAAAATTAGTTGTGTACTAGATATAACACTCGAAGTAGGTAAGGTTAGTTATCATGTTGAAAAATTAGGTTGGAGGAAAGGAGTGTTTATCCTGTTGGGCGCCATAAAATTAGATTTGACTAACCTAAACTTTTTTTTCCCAACCAATTTCTTAATCTTTCTTAATTTAAAAAAATGTTGCTACATACTTGCATTATAGGTGTTTTTTCTTTCAAAAACTGTATTAAAAAAATTGAGTGGATTAAACCCTACGGGATCTCCCAGACCCACTGCTTAAAAGTTTAAAATATAATTTGTCATAAAATTAAGATATCGGTCGGAAAAAAATTTTAACTATTAAAAAAATGCGTTTCCACTCAGGTTTGGGGACAAAGTGAAAATAAAACGAAAAAAGATGTTGCAAAATTACTTTATGTATACAAAACTGTTTTTAGTCCAAAAATTATGTATATGAAGCAAAAATGTTTGATTCAAATAACATGTTTAATATTTTTTCATTTACTTTTTTTACTAGGAATTATTTTTTGCAACATAGAAAAATTTAAAAAGGCAAAAGGTAGGTACTTACCAAACTTCGGAGTTTATGATGAACACAAGACACAATTTTTTTTTTCTCACAAAAACACTTTTTTTTTCACTAGTATATTCGCAACTTGACGCTTCTAAGTCTGAGCTACGAATAGTAACGAAAAATATAGTTGTCGCAGGTATACAAGGGTTGAGGGTGAAAAAGACGCATTTTCATTGGCCGAACGAGGAGAAGGTGCTACCACGGCTACCTCCGACCGTTTTTTTGGGGAGGTAATCTTATGGTTATAAACTGAAATTTTGAATTATTTTGCTTTTTGTTAAAAACTATAAGTACTAAAAATTAAAATTGCTAAATTTTATTAAATTATGTTGTACTTATACAAAATATAAAGACCGTTTTACATAATTTTTATTTAATTTAGAATTTTAAAAAAATTGGGTTTTTCACGGACGCTCAATACTCTAAAAAAAACCTCTTCAAAAAAAAAAAAAATTAAAAAATATAATTTATATTATTTTATTTATATTTCTTTAAAAGCCTAAACAAAATGAGAGCGTAGAAAATATTTGAATATGTTTGATTACACTTACATGTCTCGAAAAAAGAAAAAAATCTGTACCATTCCACAATGAATCTACATAGCAAAAAATCGGGTAAAAAATAAATAAGCAAAAAAAGTCCGAATACTTCAACATAAGAATACTTATGTGAAAATGGGATTAAAATGACCAGTTGATATTCCTAACCCAAAATCATTGTCAAAAACAGCTGAATTATCTTACTCAACAAAAAATAGGATATTTTCAAAAGTCCGCCCATCATTGCAAAAAATAATAATCACAGTCAAGATCAGCTCCTATTCAGCGAGAGAAACTAAAAACAATGGGTAAAATTAGCCGAAAGCTCGGAAATCCATGAATACAACGATTATAGTCGATATTAGATCAAATTTGTAAAAACATCTTTAAAAATGTGTTTCATTTATTTAATTATTCTATAAACCACATTTCGAGGTCTTAAACGCTAAAATTTTGATGCTGTAAGGTGTCAAAAACGTACAGACGTTTCACAATTACCGTCCTGTGAGAAAGTTAATATTAAAATTGGAAGAAATATTATTTTTTAAGACGGTAGAACAAGGAAAAAAACGCGTTTATATTCTAATGGTAAAAGTAAAATGAAAAGAGAAGAAAATAATTATAATTTGGCAAAAACCGAGTGGTGAAAAGAATACAGAATCTTAGTAATTTTCGTAGGAAAGACTGAGAAGATCTCAGCGTTTTCAAAATGATCATTAAATGGTATATTAGGTGGAAATCGGGTGAAAAATGCGGGCGTAGAACGTTCAAGAAAAAATACGGTGATCTTCATAACCATCCAATTTCAAAAAGAGTATTAAGCACTTAAAGATAAGAAGTCAATTATTGAACAAAAGGCAAGCCAAAGTGGAGTTCTAGAAAAGCCTCCACGGAAAAAAGTTAAGAATACCCAAAGCTGATGCAATACATACTCGTTTTTCGTTAACAAGAACTTTATGAAATAAAATTGCTGAAGAATGGAACTGGCCCCGACGGAACTCCTCCAAGGGGTATGAAAATTTCGAAAACACGTTTCTATGGTCCAATTTGGAATTTTTCAGTACTTTTTTGTTTAATCGCCATGAAATTGCAGCGAAATTAGCAAGACAGACTCGGAATTTTGATTTTTTTTTTAAATTTCAAAAATCATAAATTTAAAATTTGGTACAGAAAAAAAAAATCGAAATTCCGACTCTGTCTTGCTGATTTCGCTGCAATTTCATGGCGATTAAAAAAAAAAAGTACTCAAACTTTCCAAACAGGATCATAGAAACGTGTTTTCGAAATTTTCATACTCCTTGGAGAACGCCTTAAGGGAAGGATGAACAATTAGTTTAAAAAACTAATTACTTTTCAGTCATAATAGCTCCGTCGGTCACCTCTTTTATTTTTAAATTGTTGAAGATCGAAAAAAAATAACAAATGTAAAGCCCCTCCTCCCCCTGGTTTTTTGACGAAGATTTGATTGCAATTAACGAATTTTTATTTTGGATATACAGGGTAGGGTGTCTCAGAGCGACATGAACTTCTTTTTTAAAAAATAAGAACCCCTGCTTTTTTTTTAATTTTCAGATTCGTAACCTACGCTGTGTTTTTGAAATTTTCATACCCCTTGGAGGAGTTCCGTCGGGGCCAGTTCCATTCTTCAGCAATTTCATTTTATAAATTTCTTGTTAACGAAAAACGAGTATTGCATCAGCTTTGGTTATTTTTAACGATTTTCCGTTGAGGCTTTTCTAGGACTCCATTTTGGTTTGGCCTATTGTTCAATAATTGACTTCTTATCTTTAAGTGCTTAATACTCTTTTTGAAATAAAAGGGTATACACCAGGTAGTTAATCCTTTTTAGAATTAACAAAATTCCCACGGTTTGTCGGTCACTGGCCTTGCAGAAATATTGCTTACCATAGTTTAAATTTTTTAAATTTTAATTATAATATACTATTCATATTCATTTTATAATATACTATTCATATGACCATTTTTGACAACTTGAAAAACGGTCAAATTTTAGCGTTTTTCGCGCTAAAATCCGTTTAATTCCTCTTATTTTTGTCCAAAGATTCCAACTATCACAAATTAAAGCATATTCGCATTTTGCATCACGTGATGTCGTCGCTAACTGCCTTATTTCAAGATAGAAACCAAATTTCTTACATCAGAAATGAAAATTAGCGATTTTTTAACGGAATTTTTCTTTTTGATGCACAACTACAAAAGACGCTCTAGCTTTTTCAAAAATTATGGTCCGAAATAAAAATTGTGGTACAATCTTGAAAAAAGTCCGTTAGCGAAGTATCTCGTGATGCAAAAAGCGAAGATGCTCGAATTTTAGCGCGAAAAACGCTAAAATTTGACATTTTCTTCAAAAATAAGTTGCAATAGTAAGATGTCAAAAATGGTCATATGAATAGTTAAATCGACTTGAAATTTTGAAATTATGTGTAGATTACGAATTAGAAATAAAAAATAGGGGTTCTCATTTAAAATAACGAAGTCAGGTTCTGTTTGGGCCACCCCGTATATCCAAACGTAATTTAAACTACACCTCCATATTCTACAATAGAAAAAACCAAAATGGAGTCCTAGAAAAGCCTCTACGGAAAAAAAAGTTAAAAATATCCAAAGCTGATGCAATATTAGTATTTCGTTAACAAGAAATTTATAAAATATTAAATAAATTGATAAAAGTTTCCCGACACCCTGTATTTATCCCATTTTCTAATCATATTTTTCCATTAACTTCGCTAACAATAACTATAAATTTTTAAATTATAAAATTTTTTTAGTACACTCGAAAAAATTTATTTTTGTGTTTAGTCGGTTGAAGTCCTATCCTAAAGAGAATTCATTGTGATACCGTTCATGGATGATTACGAAAATCACCGTATTTTTTCTTGAACGTTCTACGCCCGCATTTTTCACCCGATTTCCACCTAATATACCATTTAATGATCATTTTGAAAACGCTGAGATCTTCTCAGTCTTTCCTACGAAAATTACTAAGATTCTGTATTCTTTAGCCGTATTTCACCACTCGGTTTTTGCCAAATTTTAATTATTTTCTTCGACTTTTACTATTAGAATATAAAAGAGGTTTTTTTTCCATGTTCTACCGTCTTAAAAATTAATTTTTTTCCAATTTTAATACATATTAACTTTCTCACAGGATGGTAATTGTGAAACGTCTGAACGTTTTTGACACTTTACAGCAGCAAAATTTTAGCGTTTCATACCAAACGATTAAAACCAAATTAGATCTAATATCGACAGTAATCGTTGAACACAAGGAATTTCGAGCTTTTAGCTAATTTTACCTTTTGTTTTTAGATTCTCCCGCTGAATAGGAGCTGATCTTGACTGCAATTATTATTATTTTTTAATGATTGGCGGACTTCTGAAAATATTATAGCGAAGCATTATAGCGAACCGCATTATGTCGACACATACTCATGGTTGACACATCTTGTATACCTTTGAGCAGAAAAAAATTTGTTCCACTATCATGCGCCACACCCCAAAATTTTTGGATCATTTTTTTTACAGATAAATAGAAAAAAATTTCTGTAACTTATTTCTGTTAATAAATTTTACAAAATTAATTTTTTTCCCTCAGAGCAGATTTTTACCCCTCAGCAGTTAAGCAGCCCTTATGCTGCCTCATTACTAGGGGTTAATTCTGGAAAGAGCTAGAATTCTTTATGAATTCCATAAGTTTGCAGAAAGCAGATTCTTATAGATCTGCCAGGGAAAGGGGGTTTTCCGAATATTTTGTGCCTTGCTACCCAATGGTCTCCAAACTTTGATCCTACACGCTACACCTTTCCTTTTTAACTATACCCATAACTTCCACTTTTGGAAGCTTTGGGTCCTTTCGGTCGAGAGACAGAGTCGCTCGGTGTATATCGAAGTTATTGTTATTCCTTGGTTTTTAGAGACCCCAAATGATAAAAAAGACAAGTAGTTGATTTCCTCAAAAATTTTTTTTTCGATGTGACCATCGCATAAGTTTCATTCATTATAAGGAGTACATATTTAGCGAAGATCAAAATCAACTCAATAAGTTTTCCTCTCCAGGGCCTATTTGCCCACACATACCTCTCTTTGAGTAAGATAAAAGGAAGAATAGACAAAATAAAAACATCATTACAAGTCAACGTTTTTATATTTTAAGCAAGCAATAAAATTAACATTAAAAAAATTTTAACATGTCCAGTCTTAAGTTTATTTTAAGCAAGCAATAAAATTAACATTAAAAAAATTTTAACACGTCCAGTCTTAAGTTTAAAGTCTAAGCTTTCTTTGGATTTAAATAGCAAAGCATTGCTAACAAAAAATCGTTTTCTCTTTTTTGGTGTTTTTCAATGCAGGATAAAGGCTTCGGATCAAGATCGGCGACTCCGATGCTGAATCTGTATTTCAATCCGTCGAAGTCAGTCAAGCACTGGGATTTTTCGATATTCGAAGTTGGTTGTAACGCTATGAATAAGGAACAATCTTTGGCGGTCGTTGAGAGCAAATATCTGTCGATTGCGTCAAAGTCTTTTTTATCATTCAGTAGTTCTACGTAGTCATAATCACTTTCTTTATTTCTTCTATCACTAAAAAAAAAAAATATTTTTAAAATTTTTGCTTATTATTTTAAAAACAAAAGATAAAATTTAAATTTGTTTAATAAAAATGAAATTTAAAAAGTATATGTACCAGTATAATTCGTAGGTCTCCTTAAATCCTGATACTTGTAGTTTTTGAATCGCTAGAATCCTTTGAAGAACACAATTCTCAGGTAAGGGTTCGCTACTCCAATCGCAGCTCGGTATTAATCCATGGAAACTTGAAGATTTTGAAAAGTTAAAAATATCCTTCTTGTTCTTCTCCAGGTCTCCATCCATATCCCATCTTGGTTCTTCGCAAATATTCGCGGTTAAAGCTTCTTGCAAAAGAGCAGCCCACTTTTCGACAAGTCTAAAAAGAATATATGTATTAGTATTTTATCGAGATAGAATATTTAAAATATACCTTTCAGCGTCTACCTTCTCACTATTTGGTTCTAAAATTTCTTGTAAAACGTCGACATAATCGCAACACGAGTCGTCATCATAAATTAAATTTCCATCCTAAAAGAAAAAAATATGATTATAATTTAAGTTCAAATTTTATTTGTATAAATTATTTATTATTATTATTATTAAACATTTATTTGTATTTTTAATATGGGTGTAAATTGTAAAAAATAAAATATAAAAAACTGTTTCTTTACCTTAAATATTTTCAAATTATTTTGAGGCGTCTTCAGTAAGTTTTTAATGGCTCTTCTCATTCGGTAAGCATTGCTAAAAAGAAAAATAGAAATTAGCACATTTAATTTCTTCACAGCAAGATAAAATATATTTTCAAAAAATTAATAAATAACTATAATTTTAAAAAAAAGTAATTACCCTGAAAACAGGTCTAGCGGGCAATATCCACTAATTGTCTTCACACTTTTTTTGACCAGCTTCAAGTATTGGTTGGTGCAAAAAGTGCACGTGGGGTGTATTCTGTCCAATTCGTGAAGCCACCCTTGTTTGGGTTTTATTTCAATGGAATATGTCGGATTTCGGTTATCTCTGAAACATTCAATAAACAAAATTGATTAATATTCTCGCAAAGGTGAGCAAATTTCAAAGTGGAAGCTTCAATCAATGAACCAAAACTCATAAAAAAATGATGTTAAAAGCTCTAACACCAGATAAAACTGGAGCTTCTAAATCAGAAGGGAAACCTTGCAAAATGCAGTTTCGATTATTCTTTTTCATTCGAATGTTCTATTTTTAAAATGGTAATTTTAAAAAAATTTAGGGAGTAATTAAGAATTTTCATGAAGGCATATTATTATGTACTTAAGTTATACGTATTATTTAATGACACTGTTTTTAGACCCAAAAAACCTTCAACTTGGGGAATTTTCAATTTAAATTCTTTTAAAATACTGATCAAGTGTACCACAAAGCGTAAATAAAAATTATAAAAATTCACTTACAAGTCGTATGTGCGAGGAAGCCCATTTGGAAGGAAAGTCCGGGTCGGTAATATATGAGTGTAATCAGGCTGTCCAGTTATTAGTGTGTAAAATAGCTTCTTATTTAATCTAAAACCTGTAAAAGTGTTAATAAAATAATTTTCAAATGATATCTTAGATCGTACTTGGTCGCACGCTGCGCAACGTGTCGTTGAGTTGAGAGATTTCATCTTCAGAAAGTCGAATTAAGAAAGGAGTCGGAACGAACGCTTTTCCAAGTAGAGGCACCATAATCCGCGTGTAAAATTGAACGTCTCGGATCAATTTGTATTCGTTTAGTTGAACCGACTTCGCCGTTTGAGACTCTGGATTTTCGCATTTTTGCATCCGAAGGATTATCTTTTCCTCTGGTAACGAAATGACTAGATTCGCATTTCCTTCTCCTCTGTAAATCCAGTTGAAGTTCGCCAACGACATAAGGCTCGATTGAATGTTAGTATTCATGATCGCTCGAAATAAATCTATAAAACAAAACATAATTAAAATTAGTTGTGTACTAGATATAACACTCGAAGTAGGTAAGGTTAGTTATCATGTTGAAAAATTAGGTTGGAGGAAAGGAGTGTTTATCCTGTTGGGCGCCATAAAATTAGATTTGACTAACCTAAACTTTTTTTTCCCAACCAATTTCTTAATCTTTCTTAATTTAAAAAAATGTTGCTACATACTTGCATTATAGGTGTTTTTTCTTTCAAAAACTGTATTAAAAAAATTGAGTGGATTAAACCCTACGGGATCTCCCAGACCCACTGCTTAAAAGTTTAAAATATAATTTGTCATAAAATTAAGATATCGGTCGGAAAAAAATTTTAACTATTAAAAAAATGCGTTTCCACTCAGGTTTGGGGACAAAGTGAAAATAAAACGAAAAAAGATGTTGCAAAATTACTTTATGTATACAAAACTGTTTTTAGTCCAAAAATTATGTATATGAAGCAAAAATGTTTGATTCAAATAACATGTTTAATATTTTTTCATTTACTTTTTTTACTAGGAATTATTTTTTGCAACATAGAAAAATTTAAAAAGGCAAAAGGTAGGTACTTACCAAACTTCGGAGTTTATGATGAACACAAGACACAATTTTTTTTTTCTCACAAAAACACTTTTTTTTTCACTGGTATATTCGCAACTTGACGCTTCTAAGTCTGAGCTACGAATAGTAACGAAAAATATAGTTGTCGCAGGTATACAAGGGTTGAGGGTGAAAAAGACGCATTTTCATTGGCCGAACGAGGAGAAGGTGCTACCACGGCTACCTCCGACCGTTTTTTTGGGGAGGTAATCTTATGGTTATAAACTGAAATTTTGAATTATTTTGCTTTTTGTTAAAAACTATAAGTACTAAAAATTAAAATTGCTAAATTTTATTAAATTATGTTGTACTTATACAAAATATAAAGACCGTTTTACATAATTTTTATTTAATTTAGAATTTTAAAAAAATTGGGTTTTTCACGGACGCTCAATACTCTAAAAAAAACCTCTTCAAAAAAAAAAAAATTAAAAAATATAATTTATATTATTTTATTTATATTTCTTTAAAAGCCTAAACAAAATGAGAGCGTAGAAAATATTTGAATATGTTTGATTACACTTACATGTCTCGAAAAAAGAAAAAAATCTGTACCATTCCACAATGAATCTACATAGCAAAAAATCGGGTAAAAAATAAATAAGCAAAAAAAGTCCGAATACTTCAACATAAGAATACTTATGTGAAAATGGGATTAAAATGACCAGTTGATATTCCTAACCCAAAATCATTGTCAAAAACAGCTGAATTATCTTACTCAACAAAAAATAGGATATTTTCAAAAGTCCGCCCATCATTGCAAAAAATAATAATCACAGTCAAGATCAGCTCCTATTCAGCGAGAGAAACTAAAAACAATGGGTAAAATTAGCCGAAAGCTCGGAAATCCATGAATACAACGATTATAGTCGATATTAGATCAAATTTGTAAAAACATCTTTAAAAATGTGTTTCATTTATTTAATTATTCTATAAACCACATTTCGAGGTCTTAAACGCTAAAATTTTGATGCTGTAAGGTGTCAAAAACGTACAGACGTTTCACAATTACCGTCCTGTGAGAAAGTTAATATTAAAATTGGAAGAAATATTATTTTTTAAGACGGTAGAACAAGGAAAAAAACGCGTTTATATTCTAATGGTAAAAGTAAAATGAAAAGAGAAGAAAATAATTATAATTTGGCAAAAACCGAGTGGTGAAAAGAATACAGAATCTTAGTAATTTTCGTAGGAAAGACTGAGAAGATCTCAGCGTTTTCAAAATGATCATTAAATGGTATATTAGGTGGAAATCGGGTGAAAAATGCGGGCGTAGAACGTTCAAGAAAAAATACGGTGATCTTCATAACCATCCAATTTCAAAAAGAGTATTAAGCACTTAAAGATAAGAAGTCAATTATTGAACAAAAGGCAAGCCAAAGTGGAGTTCTAGAAAAGCCTCCACGGAAAAAAGTTAAGAATACCCAAAGCTGATGCAATACATACTCGTTTTTCGTTAACAAGAACTTTATGAAATAAAATTGCTGAAGAATGGAACTGGCCCCGACGGAACTCCTCCAAGGGGTATGAAAATTTCGAAAACACGTTTCTATGGTCCAATTTGGAATTTTTCAGTACTTTTTTGTTTAATCGCCATGAAATTGCAGCGAAATTAGCAAGACAGACTCGGAATTTTGATTTTTTTTAAATTTCAAAAATCATAAATTTAAAATTTGGTACAGAAAAAAAAAATCGAAATTCCGACTCTGTCTTGCTGATTTCGCTGCAATTTCATGGCGATTAAAAAAAAAAAGTACTCAAACTTTCCAAACAGGATCATAGAAACGTGTTTTCGAAATTTTCATACTCCTTGGAGAACGCCTTAAGGGAAGGATGAACAATTAGTTTAAAAAACTAATTACTTTTCAGTCATAATAGCTCCGTCGGTCACCTCTTTTATTTTTAAATTGTTGAAGATCGAAAAAAAATAACAAATGTAAAGCCCCTCCTCCCCCTGGTTTTTTGACGAAGATTTGATTGCAATTAACGAATTTTTATTTTGGATATACAGGGTAGGGTGTCTCAGAGCGACATGAACTTCTTTTTTAAAAAATCAGAACCCCTGCTTTTTTTTTAATTTTCAGATTCGTAACCTACGCTGTGTTTTTGAAATTTTCATACCCCTTGGAGGAGTTCCGTCGGGGCCAGTTCCATTCTTCAGCAATTTCATTTTATAAATTTCTTGTTAACGAAAAACGAGTATTGCATCAGCTTTGGTTATTTTTAACGATTTTCCGTTGAGGCTTTTCTAGGACTCCATTTTGGTTTGGCCTATTGTTCAATAATTGACTTCTTATCTTTAAGTGCTTAATACTCTTTTTGAAATAAAAGGGTATACACCAGGTAGTTAATCCTTTTTAGAATTAACAAAATTCCCACGGTTTGTCGGTCACTGGCCTTGCAGAAATATTGCTTACCATAGTTTAAATTTTTTAAATTTTAATTATAATATACTATTCATATTCATTTTATAATATACTATTCATATGACCATTTTTGACAACTTGAAAAACGGTCAAATTTTAGCGTTTTTCGCGCTAAAATCCGTTTAATTCCTCTTATTTTTGTCCAAAGATTCCAACTATCACAAATTAAAGCATATTCGCATTTTGCATCACGTGATGTCGTCGCTAACTGCCTTATTTCAAGATAGAAACCAAATTTCTTACATCAGAAATGAAAATTAGCGATTTTTTAACGGAATTTTTCTTTTTGATGCACAACTACAAAAGACGCTCTAGCTTTTTCAAAAATTATGGTCCGAAATAAAAATTGTGGTACAATCTTGAAAAAAGTCCGTTAGCGAAGTATCTCGTGATGCAAAAAGCGAAGATGCTCGAATTTTAGCGCGAAAAACGCTAAAATTTGACATTTTCTTCAAAAATAAGTTGCAATAGTAAGATGTCAAAAATGGTCATATGAATAGTTAAATCGACTTGAAATTTTGAAATTATGTGTAGATTACGAATTAGAAATAAAAAATAGGGGTTCTCATTTAAAATAACGAAGTCAGGTTCTGTTTGGGCCACCCCGTATATCCAAACGTAATTTAAACTACACCTCCATATTCTACAATAGAAAAAACCAAAATGGAGTCCTAGAAAAGCCTCTACGGAAAAAAAAGTTAAAAATATCCAAAGCTGATGCAATATTAGTATTTCGTTAACAAGAAATTTATAAAATATATTAAATAAATTGATAAAAGTTTCCCGACACCCTGTATTTATCCCATTTTCTAATCATATTTTTCCATTAACTTCGCTAACAATAACTATAAATTTTTAAATTATAAAATTTTTTTAGTACACTCGAAAAAATTTATTTTTGTGTTTAGTCGGTTGAAGTCCTATCCTAAAGAGAATTCATTGTGATACCGTTCATGGATGATTACGAAAATCACCGTATTTTTTCTTGAACGTTCTACGCCCGCATTTTTCACCCGATTTCCACCTAATATACCATTTAATGATCATTTTGAAAACGCTGAGATCTTCTCAGTCTTTCCTACGAAAATTACTAAGATTCTGTATTCTTTAGCCGTATTTCACCACTCGGTTTTTGCCAAATTTTAATTATTTTCTTCGACTTTTACTATTAGAATATAAAAGAGGTTTTTTTTCCATGTTCTACCGTCTTAAAAATTAATTTTTTTCCAATTTTAATACATATTAACTTTCTCACAGGATGGTAATTGTGAAACGTCTGAACGTTTTTGACACTTTACAGCAGCAAAATTTTAGCGTTTCATACCAAACGATTAAAACCAAATTAGATCTAATATCGACAGTAATCGTTGAACACAAGGAATTTCGAGCTTTTAGCTAATTTTACCTTTTGTTTTTAGATTCTCCCGCTGAATAGGAGCTGATCTTGACTGCAATTATTATTATTTTTTAATGATTGGCGGACTTCTGAAAATATTATAGCGAAGCATTATAGCGAACCGCATTATGTCGACACATACTCATGGTTGACACATCTTGTATACCTTTGAGCAGAAAAAAATTTGTTCCACTATCATGCGCCACACCCCAAAATTTTTGGATCATTTTTTTTACAGATAAATAGAAAAAAATTTCTGTAACTTATTTCTGTTAATAAATTTTACAAAATTAATTTTTTTCCCTCAGAGCAGATTTTTACCCCTCAGCAGTTAAGCAGCCCTTATGCTGCCTCATTACTAGGGGTTAATTCTGGAAAGAGCTAGAATTCTTTATGAATTCCATAAGTTTGCAGAAAGCAGATTCTTATAGATCTGCCAGGGAAAGGGGGTTTTCCGAATATTTTGTGCCTTGCTACCCAATGGTCTCCAAACTTTGATCCTACACGCTACACCTTTCCTTTTTAACTATACCCATAACTTCCACTTTTGGAAGCTTTGGGTCCTTTCGGTCGAGAGACAGAGTCGCTCGGTGTATATCGAAGTTATTGTTATTCCTTGGTTTTTAGAGACCCCAAATGATAAAAAAGACAAGTAGTTGATTTCCTCAAAAATTTTTTTTTCGATGTGACCATCGCATAAGTTTCATTCATTATAAGGAGTACATATTTAGCGAAGATCAAAATCAACTCAATAAGTTTTCCTCTCCAGGGCCTATTTGCCCACACATACCTCTCTTTGAGTAAGATAAAAGGAAGAATAGACAAAATAAAAACATCATTACAAGTCAACGTTTTTATATTTTAAGCAAGCAATAAAATTAACATTAAAAAAATTTTAACATGTCCAGTCTTAAGTTTAAAGTCTAAGCTTTGTTTGAATTTAAATAGCAAAGCATTGCTAAGAAAAAATCGTTTTCTCTTTTTTGGTGTTTTTCAATGCAGGATAAAGGCTTCGGATCAAGATCGGCGACTCCGATGCTGAATCTGTATTTCAATCCGTCGAAGTCAGTCAAGCACTGGGATTTTTCGATATTCGAAGTTGGTTGTAACGCTATGAATAAGGAACAATCTTTGGCCGTCGTTGAGAGCAAATATCTGTCGATTGCGTCAAAGTCTTTTTTATGATTTAGTAGTTCTACGTAATCGTAATCACTTTCTTTATTTCTTCTATCACTAAAAAAAAAAAGAGAATATTTTTAAATTTTTCGCTTATCATTTTAAAAACAAAAGACAAAATTTAAATTTGTTTAATAAAAATGAAATTTAAAAATTATATGTACCAGTATAATTCGTAGGTCTCCTTAAATCCTGATACTTGTAGTTTTTGAATCGCTAGAATCCTTTGAAGAACACAATTCTCAGGTAAGGGTTCGCTACTCCAATCGCAGCTTGGTATTAATCCATGGAAACTTGAAGATTTTGAAAAGTTAAAAATATCCTTCTTGTTCTTCTCCAGGTCTCCATCCATATCCCATCTTGGTTCTTCGCAAATATTCGCGGTTAAAGCTTCTTGCAAAAGAGCAGCCCACTTTTCGACAAGTCTAAAAAGAATATATGTATTAGTATTTTATCGAGATAGAATATTTAAAATATACCTTTCAGCGTCTACCTTCTCACTATTTGGTTCTAAAATTTCTTGTAAAACGTCGACATAATCGCAACACGAGTCGTCATCATAAATTAAATTTCCATCCTAAAAGAAAAAAATATGATTATAATTTAAGTTCAAATTTTATTTGTATAAATTATTTATTATTATTATTATTATTAAACATTTATTTGTATTTTTAATATGGGTGTAAATTGTAAAAAATAAAATATAAAAAACTGTTTCTTTACCTTAAATATTTTCAAATTATTTTGAGGCGTCTTCAGTAAGTTTTTAATGGCTCTTCTCATTCGGTAAGCATTGCTAAAAAGAAAAATAGAAATTAGCACATTTAATTTCTTCACAGCAAGATAAAATATATTTTCAAAAAATTAATAAATAACTATAATTTTAAAAAAAAGTAATTACCCTGAAAACAGGTCTAGCGGGCAATATCCACTAATTGTCTTCACACTTTTTTTGACCAGCTTCAAGTATTGGTTGGTGCAAAAAGTGCACGTGGGGTGTATTCTGTCCAATTCGTGAAGCCACCCTTGTTTGGGTTTTATTTCAATGGAATATGTCGGATTTCGGTTATCTCTGAAACATTCAATAAACAAAATTGATTAATATTCTCGCAAAGGTGAGCAAATTTCAAAGTGGAAGCTTCAATCAATGAACCAAAACTCATAAAAAAATGATGTTAAAAGCTCTAACACCAGATAAAACTGGAGCTTCTAAATCAGAAGGGAAACCTTGCAAAATGCAGTTTCGATTATTCTTTTTCATTCGAATGTTCTATTTTTAAAATGGTAATTTTAAAAAAATTTAGGGAGTAATTAAGAATTTTCATGAAGGCATATTATTATGTACTTAAGTTATACGTATTATTTAATGACACTGTTTTTAGACCCAAAAAACCTTCAACTTGGGGAATTTTCAATTTAAATTCTTTTAAAATACTGATCAAGTGTACCACAAAGCGTAAATAAAAATTATAAAAATTCACTTACAAGTCGTATGTGCGAGGAAGCCCATTTGGAAGGAAAGTCCGGGTCGGTAATATATGAGTGTAATCAGGCTGTCCAGTTATTAGTGTGTAAAATAGCTTCTTATTTAATCTAAAACCTGTAAAAGTGTTAATAAAATAATTTTCAAATGATATCTTAGATCGTACTTGGTCGCACGCTGCGCAACGTGTCGTTGAGTTGAGAGATTTCATCTTCAGAAAGTCGAATTAAGAAAGGAGTCGGAACGAACGCTTTTCCAAGTAGAGGCACCATAATCCGCGTGTAAAATTGAACGTCTCGGATCAATTTGTATTCGTTTAGTTGAACCGATTTCGCCGTTTGAGACTCTGGATTTTCGCATTTTTGCATCCGAAGGATTATCTTTTCCTCTGGTAACGAAATGACTAGATTCGCATTTCCTTCTCCTCTGTAAATCCAGTTGAAGTTCGCCAACGACATAAGGCTCGATTGAATGTTAGTATTCATGATCGCTCGAAATAAATCTATAAAACAAAACATAATTAAAATTAGTTGTGTACTAGATATAACACTCGAAGTAGGTAAGGTTAGTTATCATGTTGAAAAATTAGGTTGGAGGAAAGGAGTGTTTATCCTGTTGGGCGCCATAAAATTAGATTTGACTAACCTAAACTTTTTTTTCCCAACCAATTTCTTAATCTTTCTTAATTTAAAAAAATGTTGCTACATACTTGCATTATAGGTGTTTTTTCTTTCAAAAACTGTATTAAAAAAATTGAGTGGATTAAACCCTACGGGATCTCCCAGACCCACTGCTTAAAAGTTTAAAATATAATTTGTCATAAAATTAAGATATCGGTCGGAAAAAAATTTTAACTATTAAAAAAATGCGTTTCCACTCAGGTTTGGGGACAAAGTGAAAATAAAACGAAAAAAGATGTTGCAAAATTACTTTATGTATACAAAACTGTTTTTAGTCCAAAAATTATGTATATGAAGCAAAAATGTTTGATTCAAATAACATGTTTAATATTTTTTCATTTACTTTTTTTACTAGGAATTATTTTTTGCAACATAGAAAAATTTAAAAAGGCAAAAGGTAGGTACTTACCAAACTTCGGAGTTTATGATGAACACAAGACACAATTTTTTTTTCTCACAAAAACACTTTTTTTTTCACTGGTATATTCGCAACTTGACGCTTCTAAGTCTGAGCTACGAATAGTAACGAAAAATATAGTTGTCGCAGGTATACAAGGGTTGAGGGTGAAAAAGACGCATTTTCATTGGCCGAACGAGGAGAAGGTGCTACCACGGCTACCTCCGACCGTTTTTTTGGGGAGGTAATCTTATGGTTATAAACTGAAATTTTGAATTATTTTGCTTTTTGTTAAAAACTATAAGTACTAAAAATTAAAATTGCTAAATTTTATTAAATTATGTTGTACTTATACAAAATATAAAGACCGTTTTACATAATTTTTATTTAATTTAGAATTTTAAAAAAATTGGGTTTTTCACGGACGCTCAATACTCTAAAAAAAACCTCTTCAAAAAAAAAAAAATTAAAAAATATAATTTATATTATTTATTTATATTTCTTTAAAAGCCTAAACAAAATGAGAGCGTAGAAAATATTTGAATATGTTTGATTACACTTACATGTCTCGAAAAAAGAAAAAAATCTGTACCATTCCACAATGAATCTACATAGCAAAAAATCGGGTAAAAAATAAATAAGCAAAAAAAGTCCGAATACTTCAACATAAGAATACTTATGTGAAAATGGGATTAAAATGACCAGTTGATATTCCTAACCCAAAATCATTGTCAAAAACAGCTGAATTATCTTACTCAACAAAAAATAGGATATTTTCAAAAGTCCGCCCATCATTGCAAAAAATAATAATCACAGTCAAGATCAGCTCCTATTCAGCGAGAGAAACTAAAAACAATGGGTAAAATTAGCCGAAAGCTCGGAAATCCATGAATACAACGATTATAGTCGATATTAGATCAAATTTGTAAAAACATCTTTAAAAATGTGTTTCATTTATTTAATTATTCTATAAACCACATTTCGAGGTCTTAAACGCTAAAATTTTGATGCTGTAAGGTGTCAAAAACGTACAGACGTTTCACAATTACCGTCCTGTGAGAAAGTTAGTATTAAAATTGGAAGAAATATTATTTTTTAAGACGGTAGAACAAGGAAAAAAACGCGTTTATATTCTAATGGTAAAAGTAAAATGAAAAGAGAAGAAAATAATTATAATTTGGCAAAAACCGAGTGGTGAAAAGAATACAGAATCTTAGTAATTTTCGTAGGAAAGACTGAGAAGATCTCAGCGTTTTCAAAATGATCATTAAATGGTATATTAGGTGGAAATCGGGTGAAAAATGCGGGCGTAGAACGTTCAAGAAAAAATACGGTGATCTTCATAACCATCCAATTTCAAAAAGAGTATTAAGCACTTAAAGATAAGAAGTCAATTATTGAACAAAAGGCAAGCCAAAGTGGAGTTCTAGAAAAGCCTCCACGGAAAAAAGTTAAGAATACCCAAAGCTGATGCAATACATACTCGTTTTTCGTTAACAAGAACTTTATGAAATAAAATTGCTGAAGAATGGAACTGGCCCCGACGGAACTCCTCCAAGGGGTATGAAAATTTCGAAAACACGTTTCTATGGTCCAATTTGGAATTTTTCAGTACTTTTTTGTTTAATCGCCATGAAATTGCAGCGAAATTAGCAAGACAGACTCGGAATTTTGATTTTTTTTTAAATTTCAAAAATCATAAATTTAAAATTTGGTACAGAAAAAAAATCGAAATTCCGACTCTGTCTTGCTGATTTCGCTGCAATTTCATGGCGATTGAAAAAAAAAGAAGTACTCAAACATTCCAAACAGGATCATAGAAACGTGTTTTCGAAATTTTCATACTCCTTGGAGGAGTTCCGTCGGGGCCAGTTCCATTCTTCAGCAATTTTATTTTATAAATTTCTTGTTAACGAAAAACGAGTATTGCATCAGCTTTGGTTATTTTTAACGTTTCTCCGTTGAGGCTTTTCTGGGACTCCATTTTGGTTTGGCCTATTGTTCAATAATTGACTTCTTATCTTTAAGTGCTTAATACTCTTTTTGAAATAAAAGGGTATACACCAGGTAGTTAATCCTTTTTAGAATTAACAAAATTCCCACGGTTTGTCGGTCACTGGCCTTGTAGAAAAATTGCTTACCATAGTTTAAATTTTTTAAATTTTAATTATAATATACTATTCATATTCATTTTATAATATACTATTCATATGACCATTTTTGACAACTTGAAAAAAGGTCAAATTTTAGCGTTTTTCGCGCTAAAATCCGTTTAATTCCTCTTATTTTTGTCCAAAGATTCCAACCATCACAAATTAAAGCATATTCGCATTTTGCATCACGTGATGTCGTCGCTAACTGCCTTATTTCAAGATAGAAACCAAATTTCTTACATCAGAAATGAAAATTAGCGATTTTTTAACGGAATTTTTCTTTTTGATGTACAACTACAAAAGACGCTCTAGCTTTTTCAAAAATTATGGTCCGAAATAAAAATTGTGGTACAATCTTGAAAAAAGTCCGTTAGCGACGTATCTCGTGATGCATAAAGCGAAGATGCTCGAATTTTAGCGCGAAAAACGCTAAAATTTGACATTTTCTTCAAAAATAAGTTGCAATAGTAAGATGTCAAAAATGGTCATATGAATAGTTAAATCGACTTGAAATTTTGAAATTATGTGTAGATTACGAATTAGAAATAAAAAATAGGGGTTCTCATTTAAAATAACGAAGTCAGGTTCTGTTTGGGCCACCCCGTATATCCAAACGTAATTTAAACTACACCTTCATATTCTACAATAGAAAAAACCAAAATGGAGTCCTAGAAAAGCCTCTACGGAAAAAAAAGTTAAAAATATCCAAAGCTGATGCAATATTAGTATTTCGTTAACAAGAAATTTATAAAATATATTAAATAAATTGATAAAAGTTTCCCGACACCCTGTATTTATCCCATTTTCTAATCATATTTTTCCATTAACTTCGCTAACAATAACTATAAATTTTTAAATTATAAAATTTTTTTAGTACACTCGAAAAAATTTATTTTTGTGTTTAGTCGGTTGAAGTCCTATCCTAAAGAGAATTCATTGTGATACCGTTCATGGATGATTACGAAAATCACCGTATTTTTTCTTGAACGTTCTACGCCCGCATTTTTCACCCATTTCCACCTAATATACCATTTAATGATCATTTTGAAAACGCTGAGATCTTCTCAGTCTTTCCTACGAAAATTACTAAGATTCTGTATTCTTTAGCCGTATTTCACCACTCGGTTTTTGCCAAATTTTAATTATTTTCTTCGACTTTTACAATTAGAATATAAAAGAGGTTTTTTTTCCATGTTCTACCGTCTTAAAAATTAATATTTTTTCCAATTTTAATACATATTAACTTTCTCACAGGATGGTAATTGTGAAACGTCTGAACGTTTTTGACACTTTACAGCAGCAAAATATAAGCGTTTAAGACCTTTAAACGATTAAGACCAAATTTGATCTAATATCGACAGTAATCGTTGAACACAAGGAATTTTGAGCTTTTAGCTAATTTTACCTTTTGTTTTTAGATTCTCCCGCTGAATAGGAGCTGATCTTGACTGCAATTATTATTATTTTTTAATGATTGGCGGACTTCTGAAAATATTCAATTTTTTGTTGAGCATGATAAATCAGCCGTTTCAGACAATGATTTTGGCGTTAAGAATATCAACTGGTCATTTTAGTCCCGTTTTCACATAAGTATGCTTATGATGAAGTATTCCGACTTTTTTTTTGCTTATTTATTTTTTACCCGATTCTTTGCTATGTAGATTCGTTGTGTAATGGTACAGATTTTCTTTTCTATTTTCGAGACATGTAAGTTAGTGCAATCAAACATAATATTCAAATATTTTCTACGCTCTGATTTTGTTTAGGCTTTTAAAGAAGTATGAATAAAATCATATAAATTATATTTGTATTTTTATATTTTTTGAAGAGGTTTTTTTTTAGAGTATTGGGCGTCCGTGAAAAACCCAATTTTTTTATAATTCTAAATTAAATAAAAATTATGTAAAGTATAAGTACAACATTATTTAATAAAATTTAGCAATTTTAATTTTTAGTATAGTTTTTAACAAAAAAAATCAAAATTTCAGTTTATAACCATAAGATTACCTCCCAAAAAACGGTCGGAGGTAGCCGTGGTAGCCCCTTCTCCTCGTTCGGCCAATGAAAATGCGTCTTTTTCACCCTCAACCCTTGTATACCTGCGACAACTATATTTTTCGTTACTATTCGTAGCTCAGACTTAGAAACGTCAAGTTGCGAATATCTCAGTGAAAAAAAAAAGTGTTTTTGTGAGAAAAAAAATTGTGTCTTGTATTCATCATAAACTCCGAAGTTTGGTAAGTACCTTTTGCCTTTTTAAATTTTTCTATGTTGCAAAAAAATAATTCCTAGTAACAAAAGTAAATGAAAAAATATTTAACATGTTATTTGAATCAAACATTTTTGCTTCAAATACATAATTTCTTGGCCTAAAAACAGTTTTGTTTACTTGAAGTAATTTTGCAACATCTTTTTTTGTTTTATTTTCATTTTTGTCCCCAAATCTGAGTAGAAATGCCTTTTTTTAGTAGTTAAAATTTTTTTCCGACCGATTTCTTAATTTTATGACAAATTATATTTTAAACTTTTAAGCAGTGGGTCTGCGAGATCCTGTGGGGTCTAAACCACTCAATTTTTTTAATACAGTTTTTGAAAAAAAAAAATAACACCTACAATTTCATTTTTTAACAAAAAAATTTAACTTTTGATTTTGTCAAACATCTTTATTCATTGTTTTGTTAAAAACGGAGTGAAGACAGGATGAAAAAGTGTGATTTGGTGGCATAATTTGTTCTGTTCGGATCACAGGGTTTTTGCGTTTAGCGGAGCTTTTCACAAAGTTTTTTTTGGGAAGCTTGAAGAATAAAAATCAGAAATTTCCTTCCAACTTTTTTTTGTCTCTACTTCGAAGAATGAAGGCCGATTTTTTTTCGCTTCGTATACACATGCCTTCTCGCGTTAACATTTTGATTACAAATTAAAACGACTTTGAAAGCTTTAGGTCATCGGGAAGGTTGCCTAATTACCATCCCGCCTTCCCGAATAAAATTCGGATCGGAGACCTTTAAAATTAATTCCGACGAAATAATTAATTAGGCATTTATTGTTGTTGCCAAATAATAAAATGTTTATATGTTCATAAAAATAAAATAGATACATAAAACATAAAAATATATTGCGAATTTGAGATTTGATCGGTTTTTATTGTAAAAGTTCGGTGTCTTGTAGGATTTTTTAATTTTTTCTTATTTCAAGAGATGGCGCGCTTGATAAGAATCTTACAAGAATTTTTTTTCAAACGTAGGGTTTTTGTATAAACATCGTAATCATTTTTTCCCCGGAACTGGGGGATGCGGTACTTTTCAAGTGATGAAATGATTCATCTTAGTTTGTAATTAAAAATAGGCACTTTTAGCGATTACTCGAGTTGAGCTTTTGCTCACTTATAAATATAGTAGTAAGATTAGAAATGAGGAATCCTTTTCGGTAATCCATTCTCCTCGAAACAACCTAAAGGACGCACGACGCGAATTTAAATTCCTCCTCCTTTTAAGACGATTCGCGATCACTTTTTCGACCTTACCTTGTCCGGGAGGCCTCCCGTTTACGGCGGCCCATTCATTCACTCCCGATCTCACTTCTCGTCGCTTCATTTTAGTTTTTTAGTTTTTTAAAATTTTTTTTTACTACATGGATTTTACCAGTATCCTCTGGAAACCTCTTCGAAGGCGGGTGCGTATTTTTATTTCCTTCCTTGTATGTTCAAAAAATTCTTTTAAGTATATCTTCATTCTAAAACCAAAACGTTTTTATTTGCAAAAATTTTCTTAAATTAATTTGGAGCAAAAGTCGGTTCGAGGCCGGTTTCCCATTCTGCTCTTTTTTTTTTTCGACTTACTCAACTTTTCTATTATATCTGAGCTATTTTTTGTGATAAAAATGAAAAAATAAAGCTATTCGGGATGAAAAAAAAACTTTCGAGGAGTAAAGATATAAAATTACTGATAAATTCCACTTCACACATGAACTTTGAATCACGTACATAATCTACCCTTAAAAGATTGAATGAACGGCGTGTGAAGATAATTAACATTAAAAAAAAAATTTACATCCGAATCTGATTTTTTTTATCGCCAAAAACTAATCTTTATTTTTTTTAAAAATTAATTTATCAGATTTATGAGTCATTTGACACAACGTCACTCTTACCCACTTAGTTGCAATGATCGTAAAGTTTGAGGACTAAATATTATTTCCTAGGTAAAAATTTTGTTAATTTGGATAGAAGTGATTTTAAGTCCGGAATTTTCTTTTTCATCGAGGGGAGTGCCTCAGGATGAAAAAAAAGTTACTTACATTAAATAAAATTCCAAAAGGAAATGAGCAACATAACGAGAACGTTAACCCTCGCCCCCGTGAAATTGCTCAGGTCCTTCCTTTTTGTTGAAGGCCATGATTTATTTGATCGGATATTTTCATTGATTTTTTTTTAAAACGTCAATTCAGAGCACTTAAATGAAAACTTAGTTATTTTTTTAAATTAAATCTCTAGGTAATTAGTTCAATTCAGACTTGGGGTGGGCGGTTATTTAAAAATTGTCCCTGAGCGGTGTTGATGAAATTATTTTAATAGTTTTCATTTTGACCCCAAACGACTGCCACCGTTTCGACTGCGAGAAAATTTTATTCATGAACTAAAGTGAACAATTCGATGTGGAAATTTCAATTTATCCATCAGTCGTATTAAGAAAAAAATTATAGGTCGTAATTTTCTATTGAAAATATTAGGTAAATGATCCCTTTTTTTGTCCAATGTCTGCTGATAATATTTTGCTGACTTTAAAAAATGAGCAGACAGACTTATCTTATTTCATCTCGTCTACAACGTCCCCTATTTCAAGAGAAACTTTTCTGAGTAAGTCGATTTTTGTGTCTATTTTTAAACCTTTCTAAATCATCGATTAAAAAAATTCCTAAGAATGATTGTAGCGCCCTGGGGATACCCTAATGGTCGCGACTTTTTCTGAAGCACTTCATGGTCTCAAATTTTTTTCTTGGTTTTTTTACATCCCTCCTCCTTCATTAGCGGTGATGCTTAAAATCACGGAAGGGAATTTCTTATTATAGATATAATGAGGCTTCAATCTCTTCTTCGAACGTTTCGTGACAGAAATAGCCGGTAAACGATTCTCGTTGTCAATTTTACTGCCGCGATTTCCTAGGCCACGGTCACGGTCAAAGTCTTGGCCCTGGACTTAGTATGGCCCTGATTTTTGCCTTCATTTTCTAAAACCGGTCGCAATCGCTTTTTATTACTCTGATCGCCCTCAAATGCAACTATTAAAACTATAAACTTTTAAAAACACCAATATTAGCCATGTACGGCCCCAGGTCATCCACATTTCTGCAAGGGATGATGCCAATTACTTTTTTGGCAATGACTCCTCGCATTTCTGGCCCCCGAACAATGAGACGTACTCAATGTCATCTACTTGACCGATTTTACATTTTATTTCCATACCAAGTTCGTCGCATCATCGAAAGAAATGCAGTCTCTTCACGTAACTTCTGAGCCTTCATAAAAACCGTCTTCTTATGCAAGTAGCAACATATTTAAAAAAAAAAAAAAAGAAGATTAAGATATTGGTTGGCAAAAAAAAGGTTGGGGTAGTCAAATCTAATTTTATGGCGTTCAACACGATAAACACTCCTTTCCTCCAACCTAATTTTTCAACATGATAATTGACCTTACCTACTTCGAGTGTTATATCTAGTACACAACTAATTTTAATTATGTTTTGTTTTGTAGATTTATTTCGAGCGATCATGAATACTAATATTCAATCGAGCCTTATGTCGTTGGCGAACTTCAACTGGATTTACAGAGGAGAAGGAAATGCGAATCTAGTCATTTCATTACCAGAGGAAAAGATAATCCTTCGGATGCAAAAATGCGAAAATCCAGAGTCTCAAACGGCGAAATCGGTTCAATTAAACGAATACAAATTGATCCGAGACGTTCAATTTTACACGCGGATTATGGTGCCTCTACTTGGAAAAGCGTTCGTTCCGACTCCTTTCTTAATTCGACTTTCTGAAGATGAAATCTCTCAACTCAACGACACGTTGCGCAGCGTGCGACCAAGTACGATCTAAGAGATAATTTGAAAATTATTTTATTAACACTTTTACAGGTTTTAGATTAAATAAGAAGCTATTTTACACACTAATAACTGGACAGCCTGATTACACTCATATATTACCGAGGCGGACTTGCCTTCCAAATGGCCTTCCTCGCACATACGATTTGTAAGTGAATTTTTATAATTATTATTTACGTTTTGCGGTACACTTGATCAGTATTTAAAAAAAATTTAAATTGAAAATTCCCCTAGTTGAAGGTTTTTTGAGTCTAAAAACAGTGTCATTAAATAATACGTATAACTTAAGTACATAATAATATGCCTTCATGAAAATTCCTAATTACTCCCTCAATTTTTTTAAAATTACCATTTTAAAAATAGAACATTCGAATGAAAAAGAATAATCGAAACTGCATTTTGCAAGGTTTCCCTTCTGATTTAGAAGCTCCAGTTTTATCTGGTGTTAGAGCTTTTAACATCCTTTTTTATTGAGTTTTGGTTCATTGATTGAAGCTTCCACTTTGAAATTTGCTCACTTTTGCGAGAATATTAATCAATTTTGTTTTTTGAATGTTTCAGAGATAACCGAAATCCGACATATTCCATTGAAATAAAACCGAAACAAGGGTGGCTTCACGAATTGGACAGAATACACCCCACGTGCACTTTTTGCACCAACCAATACTTGAAGCTGGTCAAAAAAAGTGTGAAGACAATTAGTGGATATTGCCCGCTAGACCTGTTTTCAGGGTAATTACTTTTTTTTTTAATTTTAGTTATTTATTAATTTTTTGAAAATAAATTTTATCTTGCTGTGAAGAAATTAAATGTGCTAATTTCTATTTTTCTTTTTAGCAATGCTTACCGAATGAGAAGAGCCATTAAAAACTTACTGAAGACGCCTCAAAACAATTTGAAAATATTTAAGGTAAAGAAACAGTTTTTTTGTATTTTATTTTTTACAATTCACACCCATATTAAAAACATGAATAAATATTTAATAATAATAATAATAAATAATTTATACCAATAAAATTTGAGCTTGAATTATAATTATATTTTTTTCTTTTAGGATGGAAATTTAATTTATGATGACGACTCGTGTTGCGATTATGTTGACGTTTTACAAGAAATTTTAGAACCAAATAGTGAGAAGGTAGACGCTGAAAGGTATATTTTAAATATTCTATCTCGATAAAATACTAATACATATATATTCTTTTTAGACTTGTCGAAAAGTGGGCTGCTCTTTTGCAAGAAGCTTTAACCGCGAATATTTGCGAAGAACCAAGATGGGATATGGATGGAGACCTGGAGAAGAACAAGAAGGATATTTTTAACTTTTCAAAATCTTCAAGTTTCCATGGATTAATACCGAGCTGCGATTGGAGTAGCGAACCCTTACCTGAGAATTGTGTTCTTCAAAGGATTCTAGCGATTCAAAAACTACAAGTATCAGGATTTAAGGAGACCTACGAATTATACTGGTACATATAATTTTTAAATTTCATTTTTATTAAACAAATTTAAATTTTATCTTTTGTTTTTAAAATAATAAGCAAAAAATTTAAAAATATTCTCTTTTTTTTTTGATAGAAGAAATAAAGAAAGTGATTACGATTACGTAGAACTATTAAATCATAAAAAAGACTTTGACGCAATCGACAGATATTTGCTCTCAACGACTGCCAAAGATTGTTCCTTATTCATAGCGTTACAACCAACTTCGAATATCGAAAAATCCCAGTGCTTGACTGACTTCGACGGATTGAAATACAGATTCAGCATCGGAGTCGCCGATCTTGATCCGAAGCCTTTATCCTGCATTGAAAAACACCAAAAAGAGAAAACGATTTTTTCTTAGCAATGCTTTGCTATTTAAATTCAAACAAAGCTTAGACTTTAAACTTAAGACTGGACATGTTAAAATTTTTTTAATGTTAATTTTATTGCTTGCTTAAAATATAAAAACGTTGACTTGTAATGATGTTTTTATTTTGTCTATTCTTCCTTTTATCTTACTCAAAGAGAGGTATTTGTGGGCAAAGAGTATTATAGACCCCGGAGAGGAAAACTTATTGAGTTGATTTTGATCTTCGCTAAATATGTACTCCTTATAATTAATGAAACTTATTGGAGGATGGTCTTGTCGAAAAAAAATATTTTGAGGAAATCAACTACTTGTCTTTTTTTATCATATTGGGTCTCTAAAAACCAAGGAATAACAATAACTTCGATATACACCGAGCGACTCTGTCTCTCGACCGAAAGGACCCAAAGCTTCCAAAAGTGGAAGTTGTGGGGATAGTTAAAAAGGAAAGGTGTAGAGTCTAGGATCAAAGTGTAGAGACCGTGGAGTACCAAGGTACACAATTTTTGGAAAACCTCCTTTCCTTGGCTGAGTTTAACACTTGTCGTTTCGACATAAAATCTGTCGTTTCAACATAACGCAGTTGAACAAAAAGGGAACTTTCATTTTAAAGAACTCATTGTTTCGCCATAAAACATTTTCTGTCGTTTAGGCATAATATATCTCACCATAAACTAGGGACAGCCAAAGAGCAAGCCTATTTTCGCCGTTTTAAACGCTATTATGGCGAAACAACAAAAACCTTAAAACTTGACAGTTCACCATAATGCAATTCTACATAAAGCATCTCACCAGATATAACATAAACGGCGAAAGTAGGCTTGCTCTTTCGCTGTCCCTAGTTCATGGGTGAGATTTATTATGCCCAAACGACAGAAACAGTTTTATGGCGAAACAACAAGTTTGACGAGAGGCTTTTATGGTGAGAAGCGTTATGCTGTCCTACACTTTTTTTATGTCGACTTGCTTTTATTGAAAAAGTCTATGGTGAAACGCTTTCTGTTGAAATGCATTATGCTCAAAATTTTTGAGCTTTTGAGAGCATTATGCCAAAACGCATTATGGTGAACTACCGATTTTTTATGTTCAACTGCTTTCGGGTGAACGGTGTTCTCCCAACAGGAGATGGAAATAATTTTTTTCAATCCCTATTTGGACAAGGAAGATGTTCTCTGGTCACCCTACACATCAAAATTAAAGACCATCATCTGCAGCAAAGATTTGAGCAAAGAGACCGTAGTTTTCTATCTCCGGGGGTGGTTCTGACTATGTAGCCCCTGCGCACTTAAATCCTTTGGGATCTATTGTGCTGTAGTTTTCTATCAAACTATTGTATGGTTTCTCGAGTTATGAAATTCGAAAAAAGGCGCGGAGGAGGGCGGTCTTCACCGCACTAAAAACCGATGGTTGACGTCATTGACTTTTGCCGCATCGACTTGCTGCATCAAACTTACATAATTAGGGCTCTTTTAAAAAAAAAGAAAAATTAACCGTGAGAAAAGATCGCCGCGAAAATCTTAAAATCGTCGAGAAATGCAAAAATAGTTTGCGCCCTTTTAAGCTCCTTAACGAGCGAACGGCCAAGCCCTCCTCCCGAGAAAAATTTATCGCTACGAGCAGGGAGGTTATCGCAAGATTCACGAATTCCGCTCTCCCCCGTAGCTTATCAATTCGACCCTATTTCGTATTTTATTTCATTCGTGTGATAATAATAAAAATAATTCCAATAATTATTAAACGCTCTTTGAACTTACAAAACGTTTAGTGAATATGCGTGCCTATTTAGACTAATATTAATCGATAGCTTTACTCAGTTTAGGTAACATTTAGTTGATAAAAAAACACACACATTCATATGTTCTCTCGTCAAATCCCTTCGTTATCGACGACGGTATGAGATCCTTCGAAAAGAGTAAACGAGTACAATAATACGCCCTAAACACCTAAAAATAATAATTAGTAAAATTTACAAAAAGCAACAAAAAGACTTTTTCTCAAGTTTGGTAAGTCCGCCTTTGTATCTTTTTAATCCTCTTTTAATTAGCAAAACTTCTATTTCTCTATTTATTTTCAACTTCTTATCCATTATTATTCCCTAATAAATTTTATTTTTACATATTTTTTCGTCCCATCGGTATAAAGGGCAGTTCTAATATAGAATTGAAAAATCGATAATTTTGTTTATGATACTGAAGTTGTTATGTTTATTATTTCTGATTCATTTTTGGTGTAATTAAAAGTTTTTATTTAATTTTTTGTTTTTCCGCCCCCCTTTTTATTTCGGCAGGGCCTTCATTTGTATTGATTGAACTTGAAGATATTCATCTCAACCCTCATAACACGACCCACATCGTTTCCAATACAAAATTGTCGCCTTCCCACCTTCGAATTTATGTGAATATTTTATATTTGCATTCTTTTATTTTTCTCCGTTGTTTTTTATTGATTTAAAAAAGAACTGTTTATATTTTATAATTAGTTTTTAATTTTTCCCTTATCTTGCTGACTAAAAATATTTGGTGACTAGTCAGGTTTCCCTGAAACTGATGAATACGTTCGATTTTTTAAACTGGTAGCTCTTACTGTTGAAAATTTGGATGTATATTATGTAATTGTGCAGCAGTAATGGAAACATGCAGCACTGAATGCTTAATTAAGCTTTGAGCTCTTATATCCTTAGGGAGTGAAAGTACTGATAAGCTTTTCAGCTTATCATCTCATTGTATGCTAATGAAAAAGTGTCTTAAGTTTAGTTTAATTGTTTATTCTTTTTAGTAAAAAATGATAGATCCAAGTTCTTCCGAGGAGGAAAGCGAAGAGGAGCAACACCATCACCACCATCACCCGCCTTCGCAGTCTAGTCAGCAACATTCGTCGCATAGTTCGCACCACCACCACCCTCACCCTCAGGAGACAGCGAATCTCGATGTCCCGCATCATCCCAGTCAGTCACTCCCTCGGTTCGTATTTTTTGATTTTAATTGGAAATAAAATTTATAAAAAAAATCAAGAATTCTTTTTATCTAATTTGTCGATTCCGTCTTTTCCAGTTCACTTTCCCCTGGCAGTGCTTCGACAGACACTGTTAGCCTTAGCGGAACGACGAATGCCTCCAGATCGAACTCTCTACCTCGCCCTACCAGCCCCAGCCCGTCTGTTGTCAGTGAAAAAGCAGAAGCAGATCTCCAGGTTCTATTTATTTTTTTAAAATTAAAGCTATTGCACCTTAGAACGAAATACTCGGTTTTTTAAAAATATTTTTGTCCATATTTTTTTTGTTATACTTATGGTCTTTGGCTAACTTATTTTATGGTTTCAAACTCTTTGAAATTCTTACTAAAGAAAATATCTGCAGCAGTTTTCCCACCTTCATAGCTTCCCGTAGCCAGGTTTGCCCAATGGCGTATTTATGATTTTCTTTTGGGGTCGATTGAGGAAATTTAAAGAAAAAACTTTCAAAAACAGGATTGAAAAACGCTTTTCTGGCAAAAAAAAAAAAAAAAAAAGATAGAGGGGGGTTACAGGGTTTCTTGGTCGCTTGTGAGATGAAGGGGGAAAAATACATCATAGTTCGCTTTTCTCAAAAAGAAATTATTGTAGTATCCTAGATGGATGTTTTTTGGAATGACCTCTTTCAGACCCCTTTGTCTCAAAATTGTTGATCAATCATGAGTTTGTCGCTCTGAAGGAGATGGGGGATGCTCCTTAAATACGCTATTGGGTCTCTAGTGCCTTTACTTCAACTTTTTCATCATTCTTTTTAAAAATATCTGTTATTTTTGTTAGAATACCATTTAGTTTCCTATAATGCATGTTTGAAAAATATTTTCGTACTCTCTTCATCATAAAAATTATTGCATGTAATTTTATTGTTAAGAGAGCCGCAAGCTTTTATAAAACTGGGTACCATTTGGTATTTATCTTGCTTCATTTACTCTCAAATTTTAAAAAAATCTTCCACTACTTTTGTTGCTGTACTTTATGTTCATCTTCTGTTACGTTTTACGTATCCTACTTTTTATTATTTTAAGTCATTTTTATTTAGTTCCTATTTTTTTTAAGTATTACCGAAAATTATATTTTTAGGTTCTTTATTTTATTTTAATGACAAATAAATGTTTTTTTTTCTCTTTATTTTCTTTACCTTTATTTATGTTACTTTTGAGCACTTAGTGGCTTTTAGCACTTTATTGTTTGTTTTATTATTTTTATTTTATTGCCAATAAATTTTTTTTAAATATTTTTATTTATTTGTGTTTATTTTTTCTTACTTTTTATTCCCTTTATTATCTATTTCATGCTTTGAAGCACTAAGCGGCTTTTTCTGCACACTAAATTGATTTGTGTGGAATATGTGAGCGAAATATATTGTGGAAGTTGGAAAGCTTTATTTTATCAATTTTATGGTTTACTTTAATTTTATGATGAGGAAATCATGGGCAACCTTTGAGTTGCCTGATATTGATGGAAAAATGAAATTTTTTGACCTTCTTTAGAAAGAAAATTAATTTCAAGGAAAAAATAGCCATTCATGCCCGGTTTCCAGAACGTTAGATATAGAACCGATAGTACTATTGGTTCTATATCTCCGTAAAATTAGTAAAAATGGGTTGCTAGAACGTTCGTTAGGCTATCGGTTCGATAAATCTCCCGCTAAAGTTAGCGGTCCAAAAATCATTCGATATCTATTCTATAAGCAGAAAAGGAGAAATTTTTAATAAATTCTTCTCGTACGGCGTGTTTTTTTTAATTCAAAATTTTTCTTGAATTTTAAAAATGGATTTTTCGTCTATAACCCTGAACAACCGATGAAATTTAGGAAACGTCTTTTTAGCCCGAGATTTTTCCTTCGGCATTATTAATAAATAATAGTTAATAATAAATAATAAAACTCGGTCTGCTAGAGACCCACCCAAAGCGGTTATAGTTTTTTTTACCCGTTTTGATTTTTACCCTAGAACCCGATCGCTGTTTACAAAAGTAAAATGAACACGTTAAATAATTTATTATTATAATTATTATTATTTGATGACACATAGGGGTTAATTTTCTCTAAAACAGACCCAGTTCGGAATTCCGTATTGGTAATGATAAGGTTCGACTACTGAAACCACCAAGAAGTTTACATAAATAATCACAAAATTGAATGAAATAGTGGCGCGATGGATAGATTGTTGGATGGATTGTTGGATTTTCTCATGAAGTTCAGTTGTAGAACCGATAGTTATAGAATCTATAACTTAACGACTGTTTCGTTTAAGAAACCCGCTTCGGAGTTATCGAACTAATAACTTTATCGAATCTATACCTATCGACTCGATAACGAAACGTTCTGGAAACCGGGCATCAATCAACTTTTTGGGCATAAAACCATTTTTGCCAATAAATCAAAATCTATATAAATCTCATTAGTAGAAAATACAAACGCATACTTCAGAAGGCAGAGGATGTTCAAAACATCCAAATGCATGGCTTAAAGAATTTAGCGGTCTAGTTGTCATCTTATTTATTTGGTATATTTTATCGATTCTTGACGTTCATCAAGAAGGAAAGCTTGAAATTCGTTGCTTTCTGTGTTTCACTTTTGAGAATGGAAGTTATGTGTTAATAGAGGAATGATGTGCACTTTAATGACGAAGCCTACTAATAAATTTTAAGGACAAACAGGAACGTGAAGAAGAAGAGAGGAAACGGAAGCTTCAGCTCTACGTTTTCATATCAAGATGTGTGGCGTATCCATTCAACGCGAAGCAACCGAACGACATGAAAAAGCGTCAGCCGAAAATAACAAAGCAGCAACTCGAAATAATCCAAGGGAGGTTCCAGGTAATCTATTCCTCCCTATTTTCGTTTATTTTTATAAATCGCTTTTTCTTCAGAGTTTTCTCAAAGGAGACACTCAAATAATGGCCGATGAAGCTTTCCAAAATGCAATACAAAGTTACTACGACGTTTTTTTACGTTCGGAAAGAGTTCTTAAAATGGTACAATCTGGAGCTTGTTCTCAATACGACTTCCGTGAAGTGTTTAGGAATAATATCGAGAAAAGAGTGAGGTAAATTATCTTGTTTAATGATACGTTCGTTTTTTATCAATCTTTATTCAGATCCCTGCCTGAGATCGATGGGATAAGCAAGGAAACAGTTCTTGCCTCATGGATGGCCAAGTTTGACTGTATTTTTAAAGGTAGGCGTCATTTTAACTCAGGAAATATTTAACCTCCTAAAGTTAACCCCTTATCCTAACCCCGAACCGTAATAAAATAAGTAAATTCTACGTTTTAGTGACTGAGGATGATACCAAAAGGCCATCTAGGATGCAACAACAGATTCTCAACAGTGATATTTCTTTCAAAGGATCAACTCTACGATATGTTTCAACAAATTTTAGGGATAAAAAAATTCGAACATCAACTCCTATTTAATGCTTTACAAGTAAATTATGATTGATAAATTAATTTTTGTTAAAACGATATTCTTCAGCTTGATTCGGCTGATGAACAAGCTGCAGCCATCAGAAGAGAACTGGACGGTCGAATGCAAAAAGTTTCAGAAATGGAGAAGGTCTTATTATTTATTTTGGAAAAGAAAATTTTAATTTTATTTTTAGAATCGCAAACTAATGCCCAAGTTTGTGTTGAAAGAGATGGAGTCGTTGTACATAGAAGAGCTCAAAACGTCGATAAACCTTTTGATGGCCAACCTGGAATCCCTCCCTGTTTCAAAAGGATCGATCGATTCGAAATACGGCCTACAAAAACTAAAACGTTATAATCATAGGTAAACCAAAATTACCAAATAACAAAGTAAGTGTTGAAAGACGTTCTTTATTTTCTAGATCTCAAGGTTCTTTGGCTAAACTGGAAGGCGACTCGGCAGACAATGACACCCAACTAACTAAACTCGATGTTGTCCTTACGTTTCAGCTAGAGGTAGTTTTCATTTCTAAAATTATATTCTTTTAGTCTAATATACCATATTTCCCAGGTTGTTGTAATGGAAGTTAAAGGTTTAAAATCTCTCGCTCAAAACAGAATTGTCTACTGCACAATGGAAGTTGAAGGAGGCGAAAAGTTACAAACTGATCAAGCAGAGGCTTCAAAACCAATGTATGTACCATTATTGCTAGATATTTTTCTATTTTTTAAAAATGCAGGTGGGATACGCAAGGTGACTTTTCAACGACACATCCACTGCCTGCTGTTAAAGTGAAGCTCTACACAGAAAATCCGGCAATTTTGGCTTTAGAGGATAAAGAGCTAGGCAAAGTTATTCTGCATCCAACTCCTCTATCGTCTAAGGTAATTTTAAAATTAAAACATAAACTGTGAAATAATGTTTATTTTATAGGTTCCAGAGTGGCATAAAATGGTCGTACCTAAAAGTTGTGCTGATCAAGATCTAAGAATTAAAATCGCCTGCAGAATGGACAAGCCTTTGAATATGAAGCACTGCGGGTAAGTTTAAGACTCTAGAAAAATGGATCTTCTTTATTTTATTTTTTCAGTTATTTATATGCGATCGGCAAATCAGTCTGGAAAAGTGGAAAAAACGATACTTTGTTCTTGTTCAAGTTTCCCAGTATACTTTCGCCATGTGCACATACAAAGATAAGAAATCAGAACCATCGGAAATGATGCAACTTGATGGTTATACTGTTGATTATATTGAGCCTGCAAGCGGTATGTTTTTAAATTAATTTGAACATAAATTTTAATACAATTTTTTAAATTTTAGCTAATTTAATGGTTGGAATGGGTAAGTTTTATTTTCTTATGCCTTAAGTGAAAAAGTTGACTGAAAAAAGATGAACAATTGGATAGTTGAATGATGAATTTTTTTTTAGATTTGGAAGGTGGGAGATTTTTTTTCAATGCAGTCAAAGAGGGCGACAATATTATCTTAGCGTGCGACGACGATAATGAATGCCATCTCTGGGTTATGGCCATGTACAGAGCGACAGGTCAATCCCATAAGCCGACTCCTTTAGTCACCTCTGCAGCCAAAAATTCGACAATATACAAAATCCAAGGAGGTATTTTTTGTTTGCCTTTTAGTTTTAAAATTGAATAAAATGTACTTTTGTTTCAGATGCCGATAGAGCTAGAAAGCACGGAATGGAGGAATACATATCAGCTGACCCATGCAAATTTGACCACGCTTCGCTTTTCAAAATGCTCCAGACTCTCACTTTAGATTACAGACTGAATGACCCTTACTGCTCTTTGGTATAACTTTAATAAAATAGGGACAATGTCATTTTTTTTTAAATTTTAGGGATGGTTTAGTCCTGGTCAAGTTTTTGTCCTGGATGAGTACTGCGCAAGGTACGGAGTGAGGGGTTGCTATCGACATCTCTGCTACCTCAACGACCTTCTAGACCGAGCTGAAAAGAATATCATGATTGATCCGACGTTGATCCATTACAGTTTCGCCTTCTGTGCCAGCCATGTTCATGGAAATAGGTAATTATTTATAACCATTAAAAACTACCACAATTTTTTTTTTATTTCATTAGTTTTTTTTTACTTCATATTCACGATTTAAAAGGGAAATATTTTATTAAAGTGATTTTTTTTATGTATTTTCATTTGCCACGTTAATGACGATTGGCTAGCATTAAGGAGTTCAGAAAGTAAAGTATTTAATTTTATTTATGTGTTTTTTTAATGCAGATTAACTCTTTCCACTCCACTAAATGTTACTCTTTATTTCACCTTTCATTGTGTTCTTTCTTTTTGCCATCAAAATATTTCTCATTTCAATATTCGTCGACATTCAAACTCTTTAGTTCATGAAATTTTCCGAACTTCCTTTCTCGTCGCCCGTTCCTTAAATACCAATCATTTTATTTTTCCTCAGATTATCTTTTGTATGTGTTTAGTTAATAATCTAAGTGATAACTTAAAATTTGAGCAGGTTTTTCGACAAATTTAACAAATGGTTAGGATTATGAGCGCCGTTTATTGGTGGTGCTCTATGATTCACTTAATGTGGTTTTGACAGCACTCAGATGTTGTTTTTTTAATTTATTTTATTTTTTAATTTTTAATAATTTGCTGCTCTAATACTGAAATTCTTATCTTAGCACGGAGGTCCTTGAAGATAATACCCCTGTTGCAAGGTTTGTACGAAAGCATAGCTCATCTCACATTTAATGCAGCAAATAATAAAATATTGATTATTCAAAGCTTAAAATTAATAATAAATAATAGTGCATGTTGTAAATAGCAATCAAATCGAAATAAATTATTAATGTAGCTAGCTTTCTAAGTCCTAGTTTGTGCTGATCAATTGAAAAAGGGCTTGTAATTAATCCGATTGCGAAAGAATTAAATCATGCATTATACATTGCATTTTGGATAAGAAAAACCACCATAGAAGAATATTTTCGACTTTAAGATAATCAAAAGTAAAAAAGTTTAGTTATAAAAATGTTATTTTTTGTAAACCTTTCCTTGCGTTCAAGTTCCAGAATCGAGAATGTTACGGAGACGGTTTTATTATTTCATTTTCTAAGGTGATGTTCAGGTTAAAATAACCCATTGACTGTTAAAAACGTAAAGAAAAGTAAGTTTTTTTTAACTTTTTCGGTCATGATTGTAAATTCATCCCGCCTAAATATTTATTTATTTATTTTTTCATAGGTACAATATGATTTCGTTCTTCTGGTATTTTTTAAGCAGAATTCTTTTGGGCTATCAAAACTTTAAAAATTTGGTGCTCATTGTACATGAAAACTACACAAAACAACGAGCTCATTTTATTTTATATTTTTCTCATCTTTTCGTAACTTGTTCTACTGTTCTCTTGAGTCGACTATTCTTCTTCATTTGTTCAGCCAATTAAATCGTTCGATTTCTCTTTTTCTCTGAAGCATCAGCCTTCTTACTGATCTATCTTACGAGCTACTCTCAACAATATAACCAAAAAAATATAACCTTCGATTTAGCTACGTTAATATTCAACACTTTTTATTTTTTTACTAATCACTTTATTTTACATTAACGCACTTAACAGATCAACACTTTAAAAGAAAATGAATAACGAAGCACATTTTTATTGTTATTATATGTGTTTATTTAAGCACTTTATTTTATCACATAATAAACAAAGGATATATTTTAAAAAACACTATTTCAACCTCTTTTTTTTCACTTTCAATTTTTTATCACTGTGTTTTTACAATATTCACTTTTATTTTTGAAAGATAGATAAGGAAATCGTTTTCGGTTTTTCAATATATTTTATGTTAGTTAGAAATTATTACAATAGAGAAAGGGCTAAAAAACATGATTTTTTTTGTTCCATAGGTTTCTTTAAAAAAAATGAGGTTCAAAGTTTCCCTTTTCCTACGCCCATCTTCCTAATGCAATCAACCTTTTTTTTTAAATTCCTTAAAAATAATTTCAAACTCCCATTTTAAATATTTATCTGGAAAACTAAAATTAGTTTTAAAAAAATATTTACTTGAAATTTCATTCATGTTCTAGTTTTTATCAAAGAATATCGGAATTCAATCTTACCGAAGGCCCACCTAGCTTTATCGGGTAGTTAATTTTTTATAATTAATTTTAAAAAATATATATTAATAATTTTATTATTGTAGATTTTAAAAACGACCGAACAAATTAAAATGCTTCACAACAGCATCTCACTTTTTTTATTACCTATTTTAATAATAAGTTAAAAAGAAAAGTTTATCTTATAACTTTGTACATAAAGTAGGTATGTAATTTTGAAAATGACCTTTTTTTTTTCTTTTTAAAATAGATTATATCACAAAATAAGTAGACCATGATGATACCAGCACAACCCGAAAAATAATTTTAAACTACCTACTTATTGTTATGAATTATTTACCTACCTATATTCTAATTTTATAATGGAATTTGGGCCTTCTTTAAGTTAAGAAAACTGAGTTAAATATAAGCTGATGTGTCTTTCGTTGACCAGTTGATTTGGACATTAACTTGGAAAAAAAATGATGTTTTGTACTGAAATTGCAGCTCTGATTTCTTTGGACCTTCTTTTTCTTTATTGATCCCAGGGATAACTTCAAACTCTTTTTTGTCGAATAATTTAGACTATTTTTTACCATAAGCAGAAGTTATTTCAATCAAAAAATTTTAAAAGACCTTTGTCTTTCTCCAGGTGATTTAAAAGCTGCAAAAATCATTACAGACTGCTGGAATCATAAGAAAATTTAAATGATTGGTTAACAAAAAGTAAAGTAGATAGTTCTCTATTTGACGGCCCTGAGTAGAACTTTTTCCAATGGAGGCTGTCGATTCTTTAAAATTATTTAATTCAGAAAATTCCCTGCTATTTATCTATTACCTATCTTATAACTTATGAGCATCTATTATTTTTTTTTTTTTTTGCATAATATTCTCTTATTGTTTATTTATTTAACTACCCAACATGTACTTAGATGGGTGTTAGGGCTGATTTATTTTACCTTTTGATTTATTAAAACCTATTTTAAATATTATAAATAAAATTATTAGGTACCTACCTATTTTGATTAAAAGCATGGAGTTCCATCCGAGCTGAATAGAATAAAATCAAATATAACGAAGACTTTTCATACTTGCTTCCCTTTCCATCCTGTCTGTGAAATCCTTTTAAATGCATGAGCCCCATTCTAGAAAATTCGCCTTGTGAATAATATTAATTTTGTTTATAAAAATATTTAAAACCTTTTATTTAGGTGCATTAGTTGAGTAATTGACTTGATATTGAGAACCGAATGCATCCTTGTACAAAAAAGAAAAATGAAACGACCGAGTTCAATTTTTTTAGGGATTCAAATTTAATTTTGTGAAATTCTTATAGGCCAGACGGTGTAGGAACAGTGACGCACGAGGAAAAAGAAAAATTTCAAGACATTAAAGAGAGGCTTAGAATTCTCCTCGAAAACCAAATAACCAACTTCAGGTAAAAAATTAAAATAATTTTCTCTTTCCCTCATTTATATCTTTTATTTTATAGGTATTGTTTTCCATTTGGACGGCCAGAAGGAGCGCTCAAGGCGACCTTATCATTGTTGGAACGGGTAAGCCTTATTCCAGCCTTTTTCAACAAATAGCTTTGTTCCAACCGCACTTTGAAACTCCTGGAGCATGCGCAGAATGATTTGGACGTCATATTTGACGTCGGATGACTTCAGACTTGATGGACAAATGATTTGAACAACGTCAAAGTTGACGTCCAAAACCTTCTGCGCAGGCTCCAGTTTCAAACTGTGGTTGGAACATAGCTATATCTAGGAACCCACCAAATATGTAAAAAATTTAATCCTTTTTAGGTATTGATGAAGGACATTGTGACTCCAGTTCCTACCGAAGATGTTCGAGGGATGATCAAGAAATGTCTGGAAACGGCAGCCCTTGTAAACTACACTCGGTTAGCAGGAGAGGCGAAAGCCGAAGGTAAACAATTTTTTATCCATTTGACGTTTTCATTCGATGCAACTTCCAAGGAAAAAAGACTTTGATTTCACAACTCTTTCCAGGAAAAAAACACAATTTGCTTTAATTTTTCAATGTTATGACAATAAATACTGTTTCCATTGAATTTCGTTGTATAGGACAGTTAATCTGTATTATTTCAATGGATTAAATTTTTTTTTTTTACTTTTTTGGGGTTTGTGTATTATTTAAATAAATAATAAATAACGATTGCTATTTATTCAGGAGGGGAGGGAGCTGTGACAGGTAACAAAGAGCACTTTAGAAGGATTGCTATGCATGTTTATTAATTTAAATGACAGTTTAAACAATATTTCATTTCATAGATACTAAAAACAATTTTATAGTAATCTATTCATCACTCGTCAGCCTCTTGGGTTGCAACAAATTTATCACATTATCTTAGAAATGTAATGAGAGGCACTTTTGTAATTAATTATTCTTTAACACTTTTTTAAAAATTAAATCCTAAATAGGTATTTGATCCCTATTGTAAAAATATATTTGCTTTATTAGGTCGCCTTTAAAAAAAAAAAAAAATGTTTTTTCCTCTAGGCGAGCATGCTTTTAGGAGTAGCAACAGATGCGTACATGCCACTTGCTTTGATATTTTGTACATTTGAGATTTGGCTCTAAAATTGTTGAAAAAGGGTGGGGAAAATGTGTTGTCTCTTCAGCTCAGGACTTATTTTTAAAAAAATTCTACTTCCAACGATTTCTTCTTCCTTACCTGAATTTTAGTTCAAGTGGCATATACACTAAAGGCCCCATTTTTATAACATTATTTTAGTTTTAGTTTTTTTTTATCAAAAATTATGCATGGCTGGTTTTAAAAAAAATTAGTTTTGCACATTTCTCATTAGAATTTTTTATTTTAAATTTAAAATAATATCTGGTTTGAACCCACATTTTGGTGATTTAACCAGATTTAATTTATCAGGAAAAAAAAGACATGTAACACCTTTCTAAATCAAAATTGCTCGCCAAATTCATTTTTGTCATCTATAATTACTTATTAAAATCATCCTATGTACATAATATATAAAAACTTATTATTTCCTATTTTTGGAGGCTGATAATTTATGCGTTTTCCAGATGAAATCACTGGCGAAACTATAATTCCTCCAAGTAAAAAACTCGACGATCTCATCCATCTGGCTGAGATGTGTGTCGATCTTCTACACAGAATGAGGAGCACAGCGTATGGCAATTTAGTAAATGAAAGGGTGAAAACTACCTGTGTGCTAATTTAAAAAATTAAAGTTCACTTTACAGTACACATTCACCTAAGATGTTTTTCAAAAGAAAAAAATTAGATAAGTTTTTAATGTGCTTTTTTAAGTGTTAATCCCTTATAAGAGGCTTTTATTCTCTAGCATTTGCCTATCCCATGTACATACTATATTTTAAATTAAGTCGGTAAGAGTAAGAAATTCTTTGCCTTCTCAGAGATGTTTATTGTAAGGGTACATTTGTAAAAAAACCAGTTCTGTATTTGACAAAAAATGCATGAAATGTATAACACTTTTGTACCTCCCCCCCTTTCCAAGCCCCACAGTAGGTACGACGATATGTTTTTACGATGCATTCCCAAGTTTTAGATCCCGAGTTAATCTTGCGTATAATAAATATTTTTTATTGTTATCAATGTTTCACGATGTTTGGTGTTGTATGGACTCATTGATGTTCCCCTTTGTAAATGCACTTAGTCAATTTTATTTATTTAATCATTATTTTATTTTTTATTCATTCACTATTATTTGCCTTGATCTGGTGGATTTATTAAAATTTACAGTATTCAAAATTACGAAGTACATAACATTTATTTATCGTACACTCATTGTGAAATTAATCACAGTTTTTTTAAATTTGCAAACCAGACATAACAAGGGTCTACATTGATAGCGGATTTTGTTGAAAGTGGTAAAAGGGATTTCCGAGTAATCGATAACATATTATCATCTAACTTATCAGTAATCACTGATTAATTAATATATTACCTGTAAACAAGCATTTCGCGACCCCACCAAGTATTCAAAATTACGAAGTACATACATTTATTTATCGTACACTCATTGTGAAAATTAATCACAGTTTTTTTAAATTTGCAAACCAGACATAAAATTAATCACAGTTTTTTTAATTTGCAAACCAGACATAACAATACATGATAGCGGATTTTGTTGAAAGTGGTAAAAGGGATTCCGAGTAATCGATAACATATTATCATCTACTTATCAGTAATCACTGATTAATTAATATACCTGTAAACAAGCATTTCGCGACCCCCAAGGGGAGCTTGAAAACGGGAGCACGGGAGCTTCATCACTCCTCAATTTTCTTTTGTCATACTAAACCCGCAAGACTTAACGGTCATGTGTGGTATCTCAAAGCGCCTCGATTTCAAAGACCCTGATTTTGATACTTAATTTTTTTTGAAAAAATTTTTTTACTGCATAATAAAAATTAAATTAAAAAAAAAAGGACTCAAGCTAACGTCCCCAGCCACTTATCCATTGGCCCCCTATCACCCAAATTTTGCTTAACGCCCCCCCAATAACTTCGCAGCGCCCCCAGGAGGGCGGTACCCACTGAATCACTGGTGTAAATAAAACGTTCATCATAAATTATTTTTGCGGTAAATTAAACGCTGTCTTTACTTTCAGCAAGATCCTCAAGCTGTCAAAATAGTTTGTTAGACCCCTCTCAAAAAATAAGAATAAAAGTGCTCATAGGTTATGTTTACCTACCATTCGGCTTAAAAACAATCTGCAATCCTATCTAACCTAAAATGACGAATAAAAGAAATATGAAATAAATTAGAATTCAACATAAACCCACTTGACATAAACAAAAAATTCATTTTATCCGCCATTTTATGTTAAATCTGAGTGGACGATATCTTTTTATGTCGAAATGAGTATGGTTTAATTTTTTTTTAATATTTCATTTTTTTCCTTGATATTAAAATTGATATGCGTGTTTTCCTTTTTTTTATTTTGTTGCTATATTGGTGTCGTTACTAATTGTTGTATTGTCTCTTTCTATCTTTCTCTCCCTCTCTTTCTGTATCTTCTCTTTCAACGTGTTGGCTGTTCTCTCAGGCTTACAGATCGGTGAGTTGTCTGTGTGCTTTTATTTCATCTATAAATAACCTTAAAAATTCATTTTGATTCTGTTATATCAATTGAAAAAAAAAAAAATCTGTGTTCAGACATATCATAAAAATTTAATTTTTTCTATTTAAAAATGTAACCGAAATATTTTTATTAGTGCCAAAATTTCTACCGACAGCAATAATTAAATATAAGTTCCTATTGATAAAATTAATATAAATCCTGGTAAACTATTTAAATTAGTGGTTACATTTTTCCTTATTTTAGTCACAAAAAAATCAGATTACTTTTTTTTTAAGTCTTAAATTAACTAATTCTTTCATCTAAGTTTTTCTATATTTATATATTTTTTTAATTTACATTTTTAACAGGATAAAGTAAGTATTTAATAAAGAGTTCAATGCATGTTAATTTTATTTTATTATGCACGTTGCTTGTAACTGCTCGATTTCAATCGACCTCAAAATCCTATCATTGAGACATATTTTATCTATTTATTTTAATTTTTGTTTTTTAAACTAAAATTTCTTACCTTCGGCTAAAATTTCATTCTGTACGCTTTAGTACGATAACTTGACGGTTATTGTAGTAGTTTAGTACCGTAGAACGGTCCTTACAAAATAGGAGCTGTTTTTATGTTGACATTTCAATATAAAAAGTTTAAAACTTTAAAATAATGCTGTTAGAGCCTAATCGTATTATTTTAGTATTTTAAATAATTTAGTTGTTTTTCCCCCATTTTTTTCTTTAGTTGCTACCCTTATAGTTGTTTAGTATAAATTAAACTGTAGAGTGAATAAATTATGTTTTTAAAAAAATCAAGTAAAAATCTAACATTTAAATATTCAATAAAAACTGGCATGGAATTGCACGCTAGAATCTAGAAGTTACAAGAGCTGAACAATTTTTAGACTGGAAAATAACGTGCAAAAGTACTTTTTGATTATTTATGAAAATAGTAAATCCAAGTGTAAAGTTTTGAGCGTTAATATTTGAACTGTAAATTGCATTAATTAAAAAAAAAAAAAAAAATCAGAACAGATAGGTTGACAAAAAATGGCCTATACAAAGGATAGCTATGAAATTATTAAGGAGACCCTCCCTCACAATCCTTGAGTTTCAGAATTTTAGTTTCTGAATAATATTTAAGAAGAGAAAAAAGATAAAAATTTTTTGGACAGTTTGCATGAACTGTGAGTGAGGGATTAAAGTATTCTTTCCCTTGTCTCGTATTTTAGAGTTCATTTTGACTTAGAGGAATATAAAAGGACATCGTGCATGCTTATAAATTTTTATATTTTATTTATTTTTTCACTAAGACACAAGTTCTTTAAATCTGTTAAAATTTAATGATTTTTAAAAACGACTAACCCCTTACAAGTGGATTTCAGTTTCTACTACTTCACTCCTTTTTTTACCAGTTTGATAACTTTTTCTTTTCTTTCACCATAAAATAAAGACAGGCCCTTATTTCATGCTTTCATCTAACCTTTCATTTGGGAATTGTGCATGTGCATTTTTTGCTTGATTTTGTGCATTGGAATTGCATTTATTTATAACCTGAGCACAGCAACACATTACAGTAACACAATCTCAGGAAATTTTGACTATAAAATAACAACTTGAATCTTCGGTGGAAAAGGTGTTCGAAGATTTGTCTTTATTTACAAAAATTTCACTTCAAGGGAATAAAGGCAAAAAATGAATTTTTGTAAATAAAGGCAGTTAACTATTCTTTTTCTTGAGCTGAAATTTTGTCTTTTCACGGTTATGAAGGTTTTTTTCTGGATAAAAGCAGGGTGTTCCAAAAAAATTATAACTCCTTGACGGATTGAGCTTTGAAACATTTTTCACAGTTTATGAAACTTTTAACTAGGTTATGTGTACTACCCTGTATTCATAATTAGGAAATTGGTCACTTTGTCCCCCAAAATATTGTTCTGATTCAAAATTTAACTAGTTTTTTTATTTTAAATTTAATCATTTAATGTCAAATTTGTAAAAATAAAAGCAGTTCAACCAAGTTTATCAGTATTTGGAGGTTTTTAAAACCAACCATAGAAAAAGGGGTGAAAAAATTTTAATGGGTATTCTTTGTTCTTAGGATCTCAGAGATGTAAAATGAGATGAGTTTTAAATTTTTATGTTGATTATAAGCCATCATTCTATGGAAAATTGATGTATAATCTGAGGTGTTTCTTTTAAAAAAATAACTGCACCCATATGGATGGTTCCCTGTATTTTTAAGCACAAAAATTAATCTATTTCTCGTAACTTTTAATATTCTTTCTTAGGCGTTTGCGTGGTTTAGCGATCTTCTGGTTGAGCATGCGGAAATATTTTGGGGTCTATTTGCCGCAGACATGGATCTCGTTTTGGCCGAGCAACCACCAGACACATGGGACTCTTTCCCACTCTTTCAAATTATGAACGATTACTTGCGTAGTGATGGTAAAAATTTTTTATTCATAAAAGTAAGATGAGCCTCAATCAATAATTTGTAGATAACTTAAAAAATGGAAGATTTCATCAACATTTAAGAGACACTTTTGCTCCCCTTGTCGTTCGATATGTGGATCTTATGGAGTCGTCAATAGCTCAGTCTATTCACAAGGGATTTGAGAAAGAGAGATGGGAATTGAAAGGGTAAAAATTTCAGCTGGAAAAAAGGCTATGTTTAAAAAAAAATTGTATAATTAGAAATGGGTGTGCGACATCTGAAGACTTGTTCTGGAAACTTGACGCTTTGCAGTCTTTTATCCAAGATCTTCATTGGCCAGACTTAGAATTCCGTCAGCATTTAGAGCAGAGGTTGAAACTTATGGCGTGCGATATGATTGAATCCTGCATCCAACGGTATCTTTGTTAATTTCTTATTTCACAAAATATTTAAAATGCTTTTAGAACCGAATCAGCTTTTCAATCTTGGCTGAAGAAGGGAGTCACTTTCATATCGACTGATTATGTTTTGCCTTCTGAAATGTGTGCTATGGTGAATGTCATACTAGATGCCAAAAATCAATCTTTTAAATTATGTGCCGTCGATGGCGTTGATTTGGTATTCAATCGCTTTTTTTATGTATATTCTTCTAATCTTTACTTCTAGCATCAATATCACACTAAAATCGATGATCTTATTGAGAAAACGTCAGCTAGTATGAGCCAAGGTATGATCACAAAGCTGATTGCTGTATTAGATTCAGCGCTTTCCAAGATGTCAAGATACGACGAGGGCAGTTTGATTGGATCAATATTAAGCTTCACGGTAATTCTTGTTTATCCATGCTTAAATTACTCATTTTAATTATTCCAGAATGTTTCCGGATCCGGGAAAGACGCTGGCCAAGCATATGTGAATTTCACACGAAATTGCATGGATCAAATCAGAAGCAAAGTGAACGACGAATTGTGGATTTTGAACTTTTTCGAGGTGCGTCCCATTTATTCTGCAGTTGTTTAATTTTTCTTTCTTTGTTTTAGCAATGGTATACAGCACAAATTCAAATGCTTTGCAATTGGCTCTCTGATAGAATTGACCATTCTTTACATGTTTGCCAGTGTACTTGTTTAGCTCATATTGTGAAGGTACAAGATTAATGTAGTAATTATGGGTTTATAATTAAGTTCTTTTTAGAAATTGTACTCCGATTTTGAACTTCAAGGTGTTATGGAAGATAAATTGAACTCAAAAACCTACCAAACCGTTCACAACGAATGCAAACAGAAGAAGCTACTTGTGCCCTTACAATGAGCTCGAGGCAGGAAGAGTAAGGATTGAAGAATTATTTTATTCTTTGCGCTTGTAGAATTGGTCTAAAAAGTCAACTTGATTCCTACCTTTAAATAAAGCTTCTTTTTTTTTCTGTTGGATTAGTGAGGCTGCATCCAAGGTGTCCCAAAATCTGTATCTGTTGCCCATTTTGGACCAATTAATTCATTCAATTATAGTAGAACCCTTCGGGCTACGGGGTTCCCATTAGATCATCGAAGTTAAGCAACGCTGGCTTGGGTTAGAATGTGGATGGGTGACCACTCCAGTTCTAATCCCAGTCCTGTAGTTTCCATTGTATGGCCACTCCCGTGGACGCCATGGCATTATGGCGAAAGCCCCCACCTGGGTCCTGCACTCCCTCCCCCTCCTAACCTGTATCGGTTAGACAAGAAGAAAAAGAATTACATAGTAGACTAATCCGTCATCCTTGGGACCAGGAGTATGGTTGGAGTGTAAAAAAGGTTGGATTTTCTGCCAAATCTAGACTTTTCATTTTTGGAGAAATTTTTCGTATTAGAAAGTAGAAAGGTGAACGAAAATCGTGGGGTCATATTGCCTGGAGGGACGGACCGGGCAGATTAAAGGGGTTCTACTATATTCGATTTTCTCATTTCTGTTATTTTTTTTTATAGGGGTTACTCAGAGGAAGGTATGGACGACGACGATCGTTCCAAACCGAAAGTGACCGTCCGAGAAGGGATGGTCGGAGAAGACGGTAACGTCGTCGCCAAAATAAGCAACGTTGCTGGAAACGTCGTTGGAAAAGTCGGCAACGTTTTCGGCAAAGGGATTGGCGGTCTCACTAGCAAATTCGGAGGGGGAAGTAGCTGGTTCTAGAACTTATGTTATATACGTTGTTACTTTGTACCCTGTTTGTTATCGTAGTTGATAGTTATAGTAATAAATAATACTAAAATAAATAATAATTGTTATTTAATTATAAAATGCATTAATATCGGCGTATGAGATAAGTTCCACAAGCCATTTTATGTATGATCTAAATAATCTGAATAATTAAATATGTATAATATGTTAAAGTTGCTTTTGGTTTTTGAATCGGAAAGGACCGATTTATGGTCTAAATTAAATATTTGAGGGAAAAAACCAAGCAAAGGAAAGTACTCACGTTATTTTCGTATCTCTTTCCTTTCCCAAAGTGTTTTTTCCCCTCAAATATTTAATTTACGTTAAAAACATTCAGTGATATATGTACACATAAAATATATTCTGTATTGTTAAAATTGTTTATTAGTTATTTACACTTTAGTTTTATTTTGATAACGTGTCACTAAAGTAGAATTCGCAGTAATGTTGTTTGATAAGCTTTAAAATTGTATATTATCCATTACTGCATAAAAAATAATTTTTTGTCCTTTTTTATTTTTATTTTATCACAATTTGCTATTTCGCAACGTGTTATGGTCACTTTTAGTCAAAGACAGTGCCTGATTACGCATCTAGGGTACAAAGTAACACTTGTGCCCATTTTAGATATTGTTATATAGTGAGGTAAAATATGACACTCCAAAAAAAGAAAAAAATGAGTATTAATTGTTAAGAAAATTAGGCAAATCATTCAGTAGACTGAGATCGATTCTAGAACTTTAGTGTTGCTTTAGTTAAGTCTGCGAAGAAACGGAAAATGTTAGCTTTCTGTATAATTTATTAATTGAGGGACATAACAAAATTGAATCCTCAGTTTATTGTCTGGTTGTCTGTTTTCATTTATAGCCTGTTTTAAAGCAGTTATTTTATCTACGTACCCATGTGGCCTAGTTGTATTATTAAACGCATATATTATTCTGTTATAAATATATTTATCAAGTGCTAAACACACTCACTTTCCACCATCTACTCACAGGAAAAATGAGAATTTTTTCGAACTAAAAACGGTTTTGTTTCTAGAGAATCATCGACATCCAAGCCATTTAAAACTTAACGCTTTTCACCCCCTCCCCCTCCTCTCATTTCCCTGTTGTTATTTTAAACGATAGTTTGGGACCAAAGCCATCGTTATGGTACTGTATCCTATATTTCATGTTTCCTCCTAAAAATTCCCTTAAAAAAAAGTAAGTTTCTTTCTTGCTGCCTAAAATATTTCACTACCATTATAAATGTGCGTTTTAATTATTTTAGTTCAAAATATTTCTCTGATTCTTAAGTTTTAGATTTATCATGGATGTCTTAATGATTCCTCTTTTTTACTTCTGAAGTTTTCTGCAATTTTTCTTGAAGTTACTGTGAAACGAGGTTTCATGATATTTTTAAAAAGTCTGGTCAGGAAACACGAAAAAGATTTCGGATGTGTCATAATTTTTGAAGATTATCTTTCTTTTTACGAGTGACCATTGTTAAAATTTTATCATAAATTCTACCTAATCACAATAGAAATTGTGCTATGTTAATATGTTTATGAAAAATAAAAAATTTAACATTGTTAGCCACATGTCCAGACCCACAGTTTCTTGTTCGTCAGGCTTAATTTATCATGAATTTATTATTAACACCAATTTGAGCCAAAATGTGACTGCTATGTTTCTAACAAAAAATTTTTCCCTCTGTTTCTCTCATAAAAACGCTCATAATTTCAACCCTTTTTTTGTATACCTTGCAGGACGGCCTAATAACAACTTTTGATTCATTTTACACCGTCTATTTTAAACTTTGGCATTTTTTGTTTAATCTTTAATACATTTAGCTTTGATAGATACCAAAATTATTTTAAATCAAGTTTTAAGGGGTATAAATTTCGTCTTGGAAAAAATTTCATAGCTTGTAGTCATGTTTAGCGATAACATGTAGCATCTGATTCACTTAATAAAATAAGCTTGGTATCTAATTATTCAAATTTTAAGAATATTTCATGAATTAAATAAATTATAATTTATTATTTATGTTTTGAAGTAGTTACTCAGATTTTTAGTTTATTTAAAGTCGAATTTTTTGTACTTTAAAACATGCTAGTTTATTCCTGATTAAATTATTATTTGTTACATTCTTAAAGCTAAGCTCTCATAAAAATTTCTCTTATACCCAAGTAAATTCTTTTAAAACTTAGTCTTTTAGCTTATGAGGATGAAGGTAGACTTCTTAGTTTAGATAAATTAAAACATTTTAAATGTGCCTAGACTGACAGTAGACCCTCAGAAAAGAGTGAGACTTGCCCAGTTCATGTGTAACTACTTTGAAACGTGCGCAGAATAAGATCGGCTTCAGAAATCGAAAAACCAAAAAATTTTATTTCTTTTTCCCCCCTATCGGATCTTAGTGACTTAAGTCAACTTTTTATCAAAAAAAAAGAATTTTTGAAAACATAAAATTTGTTTGACATAAAATGTTTTCTGGTAAGTGACCTTCTTCGTGACTAATAATAAAATTAAAAATACTCACATAAGTAATTTTAACCTGTCACTCGATTGTTATTTATTTATCATGTAATTTTTAAATAAAATTTTTGACTAAAAAAAATAATAAAGGGCACAAAAGTGCTGTTGTTAATTGTGTGTGTATTAGTTATTTTAGTAACTTGAGGAAGCAAAAAAATTAAGTAGAAAAGCTCCTTGTTAAATAATATGTAAACTATCGATAACTACTTTCTTATTTTAAATAAATGTATCGTCCCTAGTCAAAAGCTTTTTGTTACGCTAACTGTGCAGTTCTTGTAGCTAAGTCGGACCGTTGAGATGCCTTAAGATGTTGAGCGTTTTTTAAATTTTTCATTCTCTGGTGAAAATTCAAAGTTCAATACTTGGTTTTCTATATTTAAAATATTTAATAAGCAGTGTTATTTTAGCCATCTATGACGATCACTATTAAAATTTTTATTTCTGTAAATCTTCAAACTTCACTTCCAATAAAATCAACACATGTACATACATAATATATTATAATATACGTTCCCTTTTTAGTATAAAATTATAATCATTAAAATAATTATCATATATATAAGTTACCGTAAGTACATTATCACAAACAGCTTTGTGTTTATATAATGAGAATCCCACACAAGATCTATTCACGCTTATTTTAAGGAGGTTTTTGTTGTCTCGTAAGAAGTGTCTTCCATAAATTGCTTTCCCCTTAAAAAAAAAAAAGGAAAATGTGCATTGCTGGTTACAAATCATGCGCAAAAAAAAAGTCCGCTTGTTTCTGCCAGCGAGTTTAGTGTTGTTGAGCGCCAGAAGACTTCTAATAAGAAATCTTTTTTTTGTTTGTTTTCTTGAAACATTTTTATCAAAAGCTTCACTTTACTCATTTCATATTTCAACTTCTTTAACTCTTTAATGTAGTGTGCTTTTTCAGTCAAGCTGCCTTAAAAATTTCCTATATTATATTTTTATTATCGCAACCGTTAAAATGATTGAAGCAGCATATTGAAAACTAATATATTTTCTTAAAAGATGCACAGATGGCAGTTTGAATGCTCACTTAATTTTTTTTCTAAATGCATATCAAATACAAGCCTATAAAAGGCATTTTTTTTTTGTTTAATAAAAAGTACTTATAAACACATAGCTACTGTTAAAAAGATCATTTAGAATTGTACAAGAAAAAAAAATATATAAAAATGTACAAAGTAAAGAAGTATTTAAACAAAATTATTATTTTAAAAATTTAAAATACTTACCTACTACCATTATTAATATAAAATAAAATATTTAAATTGTATTTAGAAAGAAGGTTAGTTAAATTTACATTGAGTCATAATAACATTATTTTATAAAAGAAAAAAAATATTTTTACTCTTTCTCTCTTTTACTTGTGCTAATGATTTTTTCAAAAAAAAAAAAAAAAAAATGAACGCTAAGAAACAATGGCTTGATGTAAGTTTTTAGAAATAAAAATAAAACAGAGTCAACGTTCACTTGTTGGAAAACTTTTGAGTGTAGGCGAACGATCACAATTTTTGTTTTGAAAACCCTAGGTTTCACTTTAAATCCAAAAGCTTATTTGGCAAGACTGAAGTTACCAAGTTTCATGAAACCGATTAACACACAGGTGTCGGAAGTGTGTCCCGATCTCCAGTCCGAAATATTTATTTCGTCTGGTTGAAAAAATAAAAAAGCACATCTTGTTAACTAATACTTACAGTTCTCATAAATAAAATTGTGATAATTATATTTTGACTTTTGATTAAATCCCTTTTGTCTTTTTTTCCACGCAGAAAAAGACCAGTCTTCATGTCCACTCAAGGATCTTAAAAGAAAGAATAATGATTTCTCTTATAAAAAAATACATTTTATTGTTAATAAGTCAAAATTTGATTTTTAATCAATATTAATACTGTTGGTGAAATGGAGAATATTCCATTATTGCTTTGATGCACGACGGATTGGCCTGCATGGTTTTGCTTCTTGAATTTTGCGAAGTAAAATCTAAAACATGTTTATTCACTATTAATATATTAAATTTGGAAAACTTAATCATGCAATGCTAATGATAACAAAAACACCTTATGAAGGTCAGATAATTTTTAAAGATGTGAGGAAGTCATATTCCTTAAAAATAAGCATTTATTTGTGTTATTTTTCCAGGAGATTTCAGTGAAAAGTTATACTTTTTGAGGGGTTTTGGAAGTGGCGACGGAAGGACTCATTATTGCATCTTAGTTTCATTTTTTAACTTCCTTAAAGAAGTTATTGTGATACCCTCCACGTCGGGTTTTCGGGGAAGGGTCTTCCAGACCCCGGAGGGTCAATTCAAATATTTCAAAAAATTCGCTACGGCCGAACCGTTGGTCCGATTTTCACCAAATTTTCACCAATTACTCCTTATATTTTTAAAGGATTTTTGGTGTAAAAAAATTGCCACTTTTTAATTATTATATTTTTTAGTAGGGAGAAATTTCATTCTTCTTCTTTCATTCTTCAAGAGGTAGATCCCTAGGCCAAAGAGCCCATTATTTCTACCTTGACACTTAAAAACATTTTCGAGAAAAAAAGAACTTAGAAAAATTTTCAAAAAAAAAGCGCAAATTTAAAAAAGAAAACCCGGAAAATTTTTCAAAAAAACTTAGAAAATTTTTGACAAAAAAAAACTTGGAAAAGTTTTTCTGAAAAAAAAAAGAACTTAAAAAAATTTTTGACAAAAATAAACAGAAAATTTTTTGACAAAAATCCCCCCTCCCTTATACTTCCCCTCCTTAATACTTCCGTTACCTTATACTTCCTCCCCGTCATACTTCCCCTCCCTTATACTTCCCCCTCCTATATTTTTCCTTCTCTTTAAGGTAGTTTTCGTTGGAAGCTCTTCAAACTAGTATTATGTATATTGTATGTATGTACTTAAAAATCTTTCTTTCTTGTTACCGGCTAAACCAGCAACACCTAGAAGTCTTGAGGCAGTTACGCCGTGATTCTTCGGAGAGCAACTTCCCCCTCCGTTATACTTCCCCTCTTTAATACTTCCCCCTCCTATATTGTGACTTCTCTTTAAGGAAGTTTTCGTTGAAAGCTCTTCAAACAAGTACTTTTAATTTATGAGGGTCATGGAAATTTTTTGTTTGTCTTATAGAAATGCTTTTCTCGTTGGTGTAGGGCATTGTTGAATTGTTAACGAAGCGGGGGGACAGCCGGACAATATGAATATTGAATGATGAATAGTATCTTATAAATTATCGATTATACTAACCTTCTTTAAAGAAGAACCATACAAAGCCTTTTATTTTTGAAATGCAAAGTTAACTGCAAAAGAAGGAAAGTTTTGAAATACGATGGAGAAGGTATTAAGCAGGATCAATCATGGAGAAGGGAAAAGAAGTCCGGGAGAAAAAGCCGTAAAATTGAATAGTGTAGGTATAGCTTACCAAATTTTCCCTGTTGATTTTTTCTTGAAGCCTCTTTCGATTTACTTCAGCACTGCATTTGATCGCTTTACGTTTCCCGGGTGTTTTTCCAGCTGCGGAGCCAGTTCTAGACATTATTTTTTTGAGCAAAATTTCATTTTCTCTTTTGATTCTTCTAGTTTGTTCATTGGTGAAACTCATATTCGCTCTTTTGATAGACTTATTCGTTCCTGGCCTCGACTGCTTCCCGCTTATGGCGAGATCACCGAAAAGATCTCGGAAGGTTTTGTAGGGGGCTATGTTCTGTCCATGGATTTCGCCCTCTTCGTGAAAAGCGATGACCAGCGAGTTACCCTCGGAGAGCGATCTTGACGTTATCGAGGTGAGATCTGAACTGTCTTCTGTGACGGAGCTAGAAGAACTCGCAGTCGCCGGAGAAGCATCACAGTTTAGCTCGATCTCTGGAATAATTACGTCCGAATCATCTGCAATTTCATGGAAGAAAGCGTTAGTGACCTTAAACTTTCGAGACATCTCTTCCGTTCTTTTGTGAATAATGCATGTGCGTAACGCATCGCTCGAACAATCAATAAAAACATACCTACCCGTCAACTATAGTTACCATAGATACTCTCTTCACATTATTCGTCCATTGACTCCCTGTAATCAACGACACTGATCTCTGACCCCCTTATCCTTTTTAAGATATTTTTAGAAGGCCAAAATCGTCACTCAAAACTGAGTTTTTTAAATCATAAATTGAGACGTGTATATCCCAACGTGACAGACGAATGAATTTATATTTAGACATCGGCATTCTTTTAGTTCATGCAAGTCTCCACCTAGAGGCGAAATGTTTGTTATTTTCCTTGAAAGCTCATTTTTAACTTTCTTAAAGAAGTTATTGTGATACCCTCGACGTCGGATTTTTGGGGAAGGGTCTTCCTGACCCCGTAGGGTCAATTATTATTGATCTTACCGATCTCAACTTTGTCTGTGGTGCCAGCCGTCCGTCCGTAGCATTTTTTTCCGGAACACTTAACGGCCACAGTTTTTATCCGATTTTCACAAAATTTTTACACTTTCTTTAGCCGGTGAAGAAGAAACTAACGAGGGCGATATTTGAATTTCGAAAAAATGGCGGAGATACGTCTGTTTGAAATTTTAAAAAATTCACTGCGGCAGAACCGTTGGTCCGATTTTCACCAACTACTTATTTTTGACGAATTTTTGGTGTAAAAAAATGGCCATTTTTTAATTATTTTTTTTTTAGTAGGGAGAAATTTCATACTTCTACCAATTACGAGAGGCTCATCCGTAGGCCAAACAGCCCATTATTTCTACCTTGACAATTAAAAAAATTTTCGAAAAAAAGAACTTAAAAAATTTTTCAGAAAAAAAAGCGCAAATTTAAAAAGAAAACCCGGAAAATTAAAAAAAAAAACTTAGAAAATTTTTCTGAAAAACAAAAAACTCAGAAAATTAAAAAAAAACTCGGAAAATTTGTCGAAAAAAAAAACTTGCAAAATTTTTCGAAAAAAAAGAAAACTTGCAAAATTTTTCGAAAAAAAACAAACTTCCCCCTCCGTTATACTTCCCCCTTTGTTATACTTTAGTTCCCTTATACTTGCCCTCCCATATACTTCCCCCTCCTATATTGTTACTTCTCTTTAAGGAAGTTTTCGTTGGAAGCTCTTCAAACCAGTACCTACTTTAGTTCCAGAAGGAAATGAAAAATAAAACATGATATTCAATTTCTTAATTTTTAATACAATAAATAAAAACAAAAAATGCACAGCCAACAACAGGTAAGTAGTCGTCATTTTAAAAAATAATATCAGTCGATTTAGATTGTTTTACCCGAACCCAATCTAATCAAATTTCCTGAGAACAAAAGTGCATTTTGTGCACTAAATTATTTTCGAAAATTTTTTTTTATTGCGTTTGAAGCGCGTCTACTTAAAGACACATGGAACACTTTCAAGACTCGCCATCACAGTTAACTACACAAAAACATATTCTAAGTGCCAGGAAGAGCATGGATTCTATATAATTCAGTGCTTTCTGTTCAAAGACTACTCAAAATTTTAAATTTTTTTTCAATGAACAGTCACAAAAATAGAAATAATAAAAAATTATAAAATACAAAAGAAACAACACATAGATATGAATTTACATAAGATATGTATTCATTAGATATACCACAAAGAAAAAAAAAAACCTCATAATACTATAAAAGAAAAATTAAGTGGAAAACGAAATCAGATAATTTTTCCAAGCAAGTTAAGGAAAACTGGCAGTTAAGGAAAAATTAACCAAAAAAGATGTTTTACAAACTAATAATCTCATTGGCAGTCAAAAAAAATGGGAGGGGAGGTAGTTGACAAATCATTATTTTAGAAATTACATATCAATCAGTGAGGCTGAATCAGACCAGAAAAATTTTATAGATAAAAAATTACACCAGCACTTAGCATAATTAAGTGATTTATTAAAAACCAAATTTTCTTAATAAACCACTTAGGCGGGAATGATTTTTTTTCCTTTTTTTTATACATAAAAATAATAATTTAAAAAATCACAGCCTTTTTATAATAGCCTAAAATTGCTACAACCACTATTCCATGAAATTAGAAAAACAAAAACTGTTACCATTTCTTGTCAGAAAACCAGACATTTACAATGCCAAAAACTTACAAAATCTTATAGACACAAAATACCTAATGGAAAAGAAAAAAAATGACTAGTGACATCCTGATACTAAAACCATACTTTAAATCCAACAAAAAGATTTAGGGTTAAGGACAGACAGAAATGGATTTTTTAACAGTTTTTGAAACATAGCTTAATCTCTTGATACTCACCGAATAAGCTGACTATACCCTTAAATAAACAATCCCCAAGTCTTATGTACAAAGCTGGTCATTAAAATAAAAAAAGAGCTATTATGATACAATCTATAGTATATAAATAGAGAGACAGAAAGACAGATGGACTTCATATAAACTATTTTTTTATGAACCTAAGAATAACTGAAGAAATGGGGGAAAAAATTATCATGGACTTCAATGTTTAAGTAAAAAAAGACTTAATCGAGTAGTAGAAAAACATGAACTAAGATAAAAAAATTTTTTTACCATTTAAAAGGAAAATGATGTCAAAAAATAACCTACTCAAATTAAAAAAAGAAAGAAATTTCCTGATGTTTTGGTTAGATTTATCTTTTTTTATTGATGGATTGATAGCATACGTTTGTTTTTTGACGTTTTTTATTTATTGTAAGTACTTATAAAAAACTGACATATAACCATCCTAAACAGAGTAAAACTAGAAAAAAAATGTTTTTAATACTAATTGTGAATAGCTGAATAAGAAAGGGGGGTACCGTTTAAAACATGTATAACAAATAAAAAACGTCATAAAACAAACCTGTGCTATCTCTTCATCAATAAAAAAAAAATATAATTGTCAATAATAGCATCAAACCTACGTCAAATTATGTTAGATTTATTTATTTTATTTTTTTATATTTTTTTTTTGCTTTTAAATTTTTATTACTTTAAAAAATATTTTCCAAAAGACCTACTTAAATTTTAAGATTATCATACAGTAAAATATAAAAACTTAAAACGAATTTATGAATTTACAAATGAAAAGAACAAATCTGGACACGGAAAAATTTTCAGCGCTAAAAGGTTGATGTTCAGAAACAAAAGAAAACTAAGGTAAAATGAGTTATTTGATCATTGTTTAAAGACATTTAAAAAGTTCACATGAGAGATTTCTGAAGTAAGTTTCGTATTGTCAATATTTAAAAAAAAGTATAATACTGCTTGGATGTTGGCCTTTGTTCATTTTGATAAAATATTGAGGTTTTTAAAAAAAGAAAAAAGGGTAACTCTGAAAGAGGTTTAAGATTAAAAAAGTTTAATTGTAGTTGGAATGTCATTTTTCCTTAGTCTTCGGTTGTTGAATTTCACGAAGTGCAACATCGGTGGACGTCCGTCTTCTTTGAGTGGGAGGTGTTCCGCAGGTTTTTCGGTTTCTTCTTTAGGTTTCTCTCCTTTGTGGTTTAATTGAAGGTAGAAATGAGATGTCGGTGACTTGATTGGAAAATCGTTTTGAGTGATTTTCATCCTTTTATATGGAATTGAAACTCGTGAAACCATAAGTCCTCCGCAACGCTTAAAACCAGGTTGCCACCACTGTATTTTATTTTCTTGCTAAAAAAGTAAATAAACATTATTTCAACAATAAAAAGCTTCATTTTTTACGTTCCGGTTGAAAGCCGAAAGAAGAAAGAAAAGAGAAACTTACAAAATCACTAGGAGGTGAACTAGAGGAAGGCTGTACCAGAGATCGCAAGGAATGAGTTGAAAATTGAGTCTTAGATGAGACATCTCGGCCATTTTCTTTAGCAGTTTTGCTCATGATAACGTTTCGAACTTGCTGTTTGCTATCGGAGTTGTTACTATTCAAATTACTGTTGTTGATGACCAAAGAACGGGAAGCACCCTGGACGACGACAGGCTTCAGAATTTGGTTTTGCTGTTTCTGCCCATGGTCTTGTTTATGACGATTCTGACCAATCCGATGAATTTGCATGTTGACGCCGGGAGTTTGACGAGGGAGATGTTTCTGAATCTGACCTGCGATTTGCTGTTGAGCCGGCTGCACCTGGTTCGACTGGTTTTGCGAACTTTGTTGACGTTTAAGCATCTGTTGACGATGAAGAGCTTTCAACGCTTCTTGCTGAAGCAATTGCTTTTGTTGAAGGTTCAGACTATTTCTGTTGACACAAACTTGAGGCTGAGCCTGCAGTTGGGTCTGCTGAAGTATCAGGGTAGTCGCCTGTGACTGTGATTGCTTCAACGTAGCTCTAATCACTTCCTGAAGTTGTGGTGATGACACCTTTGCAGGCATCTGCTCTTCCTTTAACGTTTGATTTCCTTTATGAGGCACTGCAGTGCTTGATTGGCTCTTTTGCTGATCTTTTTCAACTTTAACCTCATTCCTCTCATTGGATTTGCTATCTGAGACGTCACGATTCTTTTGCATCTGTTTTAGGAGGTCAGGATTCTTTATTGACACAAGAAGACTCAATTTAGAATAATCCTGAAGTGAAGTTCCTTTGTTGCTTTTTGGTTTATCACAGCTTTCCACCTAAAACGAATAGAAGTTAAGTAAAATGAAATCAATGAAAAAGACTAGGGTTTAGAAAGAATGATCGAAAATGAAGTAAAAGAAAAAAATGAAAACTACCTTCGTTGAAGTAGAGTCTTGATTATTGCTCGGAGTTTCTTTGACGCTATTTTTCTTTGAGCCACGCTTTTTCGATTTTTCCTTGACTTTCAAGGAGGCCTGTACAGGTGGTGCATTTTTCCCGTTTTTACCACTTGACTTCTCTTGAGCTTTATTACTCTTGATTTTTTGTTTAGCCGGCTTGACTTTAATTTCGTTGAGAGTTGAGGAGCTATGCTTTGAGAGATCAGAATAACTTTTGACGGGCGTCAAATTGGGAGTGATGGACGGTGTTCCAACGGGAGTCCCTGTCGGAGTTACGTTGGGAGTCGTAGCAGGCGTAAGCGTAGGAGTTCCAACAGGAGGTGTCGAGGGCGTCGATGAAGACGAAGGAGACGACTGCGTTAAATTACTCGAATTCACACTCGGCAGAGAAGGCACAGGACATTCTCTCAGTACTAACTTCTCGTTCATTGACAACAGTAATTTCGGCGCACTCAATTCCTTCGCAGAAGACGTGACAGCTGAAAGTTTTTTACTTTCCTGCTTCGCTGCTCCCTTTTTATGTCGGCCTCGATTCTTTGATTGATTGACTAATTTTTTGTCTTCTACTTCTTTCTCTCCGTCGCTTTACCATCTTCATGGCGTAAACCTAGAGAATACAAAATCCAGCATGAACATCATCAGAGATAAACAACAACAGTGAGCTCCAAATTTCTAAATTAAAAAAAAGAAAAATTACATACGTATGTGTTCAGCAAAAGCTGATGTTTTAAACTTCTGGTTACATAATTACATATGGCCAATTCAAATACTTCAGAAATCGGATAGCAACCAAACATAGACTTGTCTGAAACATAAGAAATCGCAATATGAAAAATCTACCTAAAACAATAATAAATTATCAGTTTTCATGAAAGAAAAAATCAATTGAGGACACATCTGCAAAATTGTTAGAAACTGAGAACCTGATCATTAAACTAAAGTAAGTAGAAAGCTAAACCGACAAAAAATGATAAATTTACCATCTTCTTTTAACCGAAGTGAATGTGTGTCTGATTTGCATTCTTCGTCATTGCTCGTTTCCTCCCCTGAAAATTAAAGAAAATAAATGGATTAACAATAAAATGAATAGAAATAAATTTTAAAAAGATGTGGATGATGATATAATTAATTGGGCAGAGTCCAAAAACCAAAATAACGGTCCTTTTCATTGAGATTAAGGCATATCTTACTTTTTGTTCAAGAAAACGGTATTTAAAGCAGTAGAGTTTTTGTGATCCAGTTGAAAACAGGCATATAAGCCACTTCACGATTTAAGAGTAGGGACACCTGACGCCACTTATTGAAAGGACACATTGCCTTCATTTTTCTTTTTCGGCAAAATTGATGCCAAATCGTTAAATTCTGTAGTCAATCTATTGAGACAGACCTCGGTGATTACAAAATAACCATTTTTCTCCTGCAGGTTCCTCTATAAAATAGAGGGGCATAAAATACCAGAATCAAAAAGGATATGGCCATGAAGACTTAACACATTCGCTGCGAGCAATGCATAACTTGAAGGAATGGGGAGCCTTTGAGCTGTCAACGTCCCCCAGAAGCCGACCTAAGTGGACGTACAGTCCTCCGCAGCAAATCAAGCTTTTTTTTTAAGGAAAATTTTGAATCGGAGAACATCTGCCTTTGAGACTCAAGAGCCCACATGAATTCTGAACAATATGAACAGACTTCCGTTTCCAAAGAGAATAGTAGAGAAAAGGACTGATCGGAAGAGCAAGAAATGAGCAGTAACTTGAAAGGAAAGCAACTCAAAACTGGTGTCTGATCAAATGCAGCTGCCTTCATTTGCTGACTCAGGTTTGCTAAAGTAGGCCGGCAATGACTAATGAGGCTCAAGTCGATCAAGATATAAACAAGAGGTCGATAATAAGAATAAAATGTGGAAGGCTTTGGACTTGAAGGTTCTTTTCTCTTGTTCAGTCTCCTATAAAAACAAAAACGAATTTGATAAAACTCACCAGAACTGGTGCCGCAAGAATGAGAAAACGAAGACCAATTGAGCCCAGTTATCTTTTTCAATTTGCTAAACGTCTTATCCATCGTCGAGTCCTTAATAAAAACTAACGGAAGACTCTGGAAAGGGTAAAAAATAAAAATTCGAAGTTCTGATAACATTTTTAAGTTACTCACTTACAAATTAGGTTGATAGAAATTAAACAAAATACACCAACGACCGTTCAGGGGGTTGCTCCAAAAACGAAGCTTGAACCCCTATTGGAGAGTTACAAAAAGACTTGGTAGCATTTGTCTCTAGAAAATAAATCCTCCGACCATCTTGTAAAAGTGAATCGGCTCGGAGGGGTCACTGATTCCTTGGGGCCTTCCACTCACGAGTGACACAAAAGCACAGCATTCGCCCCGAAGAGGAACGAAAACCAAGTTGGAAACGAAAACAGTCTGGTACCCTTCGCAGTGGTTTGGGGGGGACGGAGAGTGAGGCGAGCGGGGAGTGACTTCACATGGTGGAAGGGTGGTTCATCCTCATATCTTGTGGAGCGCTCTTTTCAAAAAACGATGACGTGACTCGTGGGTTACCCCTCCTCAGCAAACAATTTCCAAAACATTAAATCATCTGTTTTTATGATGGTCAAGCTTAGCTTCAAAATTTTGATTGGAACCTCAAACTTAACGGGAGCTAGTACGGTGCCATGAAGCAAAAAAAAAAACCGACCCCAATGTTTCAATTTATGTATAGAAAAAGTTATTAGACAACGACGAGCAATGACTAAAACACTTAAGATTTTATTAAAATCACACCGAAATTGAGCCTTTAACTATAGCCTTGTTTTCCCCAAATTTATAACCTTGAAATGGGCTTTTTAACTTCCTTAAAGAAGTTATTGCGATACCCTCGACGTCGGGTTTTTGGGGAAGGGTCTTCCAGATCCCGGAGGTCAAATCTTTACCGATCTCAACTTTGTCTGTGGTTCCGGCCGGCCGTCCGTAGCATTTTTCCGAACACTTTACGGCTACAGTTTTAACCGATTTTCACAAAATCTTCCTTAGTCGGAGAAGAAAATGTAACGAGGGCGATTTTGGAATTTCGAAAAAATGGCGGAGATATGTCTGTTTGAAATTTTAAAATTTTCACCTATTACTCTCCTTATATTTTAAAGAATTTGGTGGAAAAAATTGCCACTTTTTAATTATTAATTTTTTTAGTAGGAGAAAAATCGTACTTCTACCCTTTACGAGAGGCACATCCCTAGGCCAAAGAGCCCATTATTTCTACCTTGACACTTAGAAAAATTTTCGAAAAAAAGAACTTTGAAAATTTTTCAAAAAAACCGGAAAATTTTTCGAAAAAATAATTTTTTTGACAAAAAAAACTAAGAAAATTTTTCGAAAAAAAAAAAAAACCGGAAAATTTTTGAAAAAAAAAACTGAAAAATTTTTGAAAAAAAAAATTAGAAAATTTCGAAAAAAAAATTAGAAACTTATACATCCCCTTCCGTTATACTTTCGTTGCCTTATACTTCCCCTCCCATATACTTCCCACTCCGTTATACTTCCCCTCCCATATACTTCCCCCTACGTTTTACGTCCCCTCCGTTATACTTCCCCCTCCTATATAGATACTTCTCTTTAAGGAAGTTTTCGTTGGAAGCTCTTCAAACCAGTACTAACTTTTTCTCTATCTTGATTCGTTTTCGAGTTAACCTGGGGGGATACTAGTAAGTTTCCACTCTGTATTTTTGAAAAAAAAAAAAAAAAGTATAACTAATTTTCTACAGGAAATTCCATGAAGTTTAATTTGTGCATAGTAATTTCGCTAGGACCTGTTTTTTAGTTAATTGATGAAAATCGTTCACTTTTTGCTCCCCAAATACTAAACCTTTAAGAGGGGGGGGGGGGGGGGTTATTTTTTTGAAGAAATTCCGTCGTAGCTAAAGACATCTTGGCTTCAGACTTTCATTATGCCATTCTGGTCGGGTTTTGCTTGGCGGGGCGGAACGCAACTATATTATTAAAAGGTAAATGAAGATGAAGATTGAAATTCAAAAGACAGAGGGAAACTCCGTTGGTTTTATTATTATCAAGACAAAACTGTAGTCAGATTTAAAAATAGATCAGCCAGGCGACCACGGAACGCTAGGTAGTAAAAAACAGGGCCCAGTCGTCGGTATAACATGGAATCGAACATGGAAGACATAGTCGAAGACGATGAACCGCCCACTCCTAGTAAATGCATGAGATTTTTGTACGTCGTCTGGAAAGTCTTCACGTTCATTTTCACTCATGTAGTCCTCGTGACGATGGTCGTAGCTTACTGCCTTCTTGGCGCCGTCACTTTTGAATCTCTTGAAATGGAACATGAAATAGAGGTGAGTTGTCATTTGGCTATTAGGAATGAAATTAGTTACACCACGTATTTGGAACGATGAAAAAAGTTCCGGTTTGAAGAGCTTCCAACGATAACTTCCTCAAGGATACAGGAGGAGGAAGTATTAAGTAGGAGAACTAAATTTTTGTAAAAGTTGTGAAATAAATTTGGTGGGTATCGCAGTAAGTCTTGAGGAAGTTAGAAATTTTAGGTATTTTTTGTTGTTCGTTTTCTGTTTTTTGAAAAAAAAAATAAAATTAAGTACCTAATAAATCGCCATTTTATTTTCCGTTAAAAAAATTCTTGAGGAAGTTAAAAAAAAAAAAAAAAAAAATTATTTTGAAAATTTTATATCAAGGTAGAAATTCAGTACGGTTAGCCAAAGAGAGGCCGCCCTCGAGCCGGCGAAGTGACTCACATTTCTGCCTAGAAAAATTATTAAGTAAAAAAATTTTGGAAAATTAAAATTTTAAAAACATGGAAAATTTTTAAATAATTCAAGGAATGTTTAGTGAAAATTTGGTGAAGATCGGACCAACAGTACGCCCACAGCGCTCATTTTAAATCTTTGAACAGTCATATCTCCGCCATTTTGAAAAATTTCGAAAAAAGCTCTC